>BDMV01000001.1:2051159-2083417 GCA_008326285.1 Oryza officinalis | reverse complement strand
TTATGTGCACTGCCTTCTGCCCTGTCCTCATTAGTGACTGTCCTTCTGGTGTTCACCATCTGACCGAACCAAGCAAGAGAAGGGTAAGGAGACAGAAGAGAAAAGCAGGAGCCAAACTATTAACCCAACTTATTTAGATTTTTATTATACTGATGTTGGTGAGATAGTTCAAGTCTTTAACTCCTGGGCGAAGCTATACCACAACGAGCCGGTATAGGTTGCGCCCACACACACCACAAGAGCCATAAGACAAACGAGGAAAAACACACGCCCTGAAGCTACTCGTCTGCTGCCGAAGGACTGCTACCGCTGCTAGAGGCGTCGCTGCGAGGGGCCTTCGGAGTCAGAACCCTGCCTTCTGCCAGGGCCTTGCGGATGAGGGTCGGCCTGGTGGTGCTCTTGCGGGCGGTGATCTTCAGGCTGCGGCAGACACGACGGGGCTTGGGAGAGGCGGCCTGGCCATGGGCGAGCTTGAGTTGGCGCATCTCCTCCTCCAGGGCGTCGAGCTCCTTCTTGAGACTCAGGTTCTCCTGGCGCAGACTTAGGATCTTCAGGTTGTTCTCCACCAACCCGCGCTTCACGAGCTTGTGGAAGTCGACGCGAGCGGTGTCGTAGGCCTCCACCATCCGTGCGAGGTGACGAAGGGTGGTGTCGTCCTCCAAGCGAGTCCCCCTGAAGCTGGCGTAGTCGTTCGGGTCCATGCGGCGAGGGTGGTAGCGGTACGGTGTGTGCTGCAGCTCGTTGTGGTACGTCATCCCCAGCATGCCGATGAAGAGAAGGGCCGCGTTCTGGCAGGCTTCCACGAACGTGTCTCCTCCAGCCGAGGCAGTCATCGATGAGCGGTTGGGGTGGCTTGAAAGGAGGGTGGCCGTGACCTCCCATTCTGCCCGCGGAGCGTCATCGTTGCCGGTAGCAGGAAGCTTCACTCCCCTCTATTCCACCTCGTTGGAGTAGCCGAGATCAAGGCAAAGGTGACGCAGCTCCAGAACGAAACCCACTNTTGATTGCAGATCAAATCAACTGGCACGCTCTACTTACGACTAGGCAAGCCATTTGGACCAGCACTGGAGCTAAGCAGATCTCCCAGGCCGCCGTGGAAACGCGGAACCCGTTTGGTTGCTGGACGGGTCGAAATTCTGCGCCAACACTAGGCTAAGATCTGGGTAAGAAGGGGGTTGTCATGAGGTGGGGGTGGTGGTGGTGGTGGTGGTGCATTCCCATGATTATGTGCACTGCCTTCTGCCCTGTCCTCATTAGTGACTGTCCTTCTAGTGTTCACCATCTGACCGAACCAAGCAAGAGAAGGGTAAGGAGACAGAAGAGAAAAGCAGGAGCCAAACTATTAACCCAACTTATTTAGATTTTTATTATACTGATGTTGGTGAGATAGTTCAAGTCTTTAACTCTTGGGCGAAGCTATACCAGAACGAGCCGGTATAGGTTGCGCCCACACACACCACAAGAGCCATAAGACAAACGAGGAAAAACACACGCCCTGAAGCTACTCGTCTGCTGCCGAAGGACTGCTACCGCTGCTAGAGGCGTCGCTGCCAGGGGCCTTCGGAGTCAGAACCCTGCCTTCTGCCAGGGCCTTGCGGATGAGGGTCGGCCTGGTGGTGCTCTTGCGGGCGGTGATCTTCAGGCTGCGGCAGACACGACGGGGCTTGGGAGAGGTGGCCTGGCCATGGGCGAGCTTGAGCTGGCGCATCTCCTCCTCCAGGGCGTCGAGCTCCTTCTTGAGACTCAGGTTCTCCTGGCGCAGACTTAGGATCTTCAGGTTGTTCTCCACCAACCCGCGCTTCACGAGCTTGTGGAAGTCGACGCGAGCAGTGTCGTAGGCCTCCACCATCCGTGCGAGGTGACGAAGGGTGGTGTCGTCCTCCAAGCGAGTCCCCCTGAAGCTGGCGTAGTCGTTCGGGTCCATGCGGCGAGGGTGGTAGCGGTACGGGGTGTGCTGCAGCTCATTGTGGTACGTCATCCCCAGCATGCCGATGAAGAGAAGTGCCGCGTTCTGGCAGGCTTCCACGAACGTGTCTCCTCCAGCCGAGGCAGTCATCGAGGAGCGGTTGGGGTGGCTGGAAAGAAGGGTGGCCGTGACCTCCCATTCTGCCCGGGGAGCGTCATCGTTGCCGGTAGCAGGAAGCTTCACTCCCCTGTATTCCACCTCGTTGGAGTAGCCGAGATCAAGGCAAAGGTGACGCAGCTCCAGAACGAAACCCACTTGTCCATATCCATGACGGGTCAGGGTGAGGGCCATCTACAAAATTTTTGAAAACGAACGTTAGTGGGAAATTATAAAAGAGTAAGTAGGTAAAGACAGAATACAAGTTTTTGTAAATAGGGACAAATTTAGGTAAAATATCTCCTAGGTTTTGTCTCGCTCGTCCTAAGGTCAAAGGAGGCTCTGATACCAAGTTGTCACGCCCGGAAAATAGAGCACTATATTCCGATTGTGAGTGCATAATTCCTTGTCCCAGGAGGCAAGGTACACATTACAAAGTTGATAAATATCAGAATAAACAAACGGAAGCGTAGATAGAGTATTTTATTACATGGGCGACCAAAGGCCCAACACTGAAAGATAAACGAATAAAAAGGCGGCAGCTACGACGGACCACCACAGGCACTTCGACGTCAGGCACGAGCTAGACACCAAAGTCTTCGACTTCAAAGTACTCCTCTGCTGGAAGGGGGAAAAAGGAGCAAGGCTGAGTACAACCACCGTACTCAGCAAGCCATGCCGGGAAAAATGCAAATATAATGCTAGGGAGTACAAAGGATTCATATATAGGGATATTTTGCATAAAACCAGCATTTCGAAACATTTAAATATTTAAAGGCATTTTAAATCAACACGAACCTATCTCTAGTCAAATTATCATCAAGCCGCGCACCGACGCGATCTTGCCTTATCCTAGGCCAACAAGTACTAACTCCAGTTATTTTAGTTTTAAACAGAATCAAATTCTAACTTGGGTACATTGCTCAGCTTGCCCATAACCGAGGGCGCGGCTATTCGAATAGATTAAACTCTGATCAGAGGTGTACATCTTTACCCACCAGACATGTCTTCCTCACGTGTTGCGACGTGCCACATGCCACCACGGCATACGGACGAAAGCCATGACATAACCTACCGCCTAGTATTGCCCTAAGCGAAAAAGACCGACATAGACTTCCCCCGCCAGGCGCCCTGGGTCGAGCAGACAGTCTATGCCCCCGGGCGTACTGCCAGAGACGTCAACCCCACCAAGGGCTTCATTCATCCCTATCCGTGTCTTTTTGCTCATGGCCGTCCTAGACGACAAGTTAAGCCTTACCCATTAGACAAGTGGTAGTACGGAATATGCCTTGCAACAGAGGCCCGAAGACCGGTCCTTATGACGGCCGAGGTGCGACTAACAAAACCAAGCACCCCGAGCCCAGCCGAAAACAAGTTTGGGGAAATTTTGAAGGGGAAACATCACTTCATGGCTAAACAGCCATTAAACCAAAATTACCATTATTTATAAATTATTCACAATTCTAATTATTAAAAATTAACTCTAATTGTTTCTATGTAAGCAAGGCTAAGCATATTCCTAAAGTTTCTAGTAAGCACCACATAAATAAAGTCCTCACTAGTTTTATTTTTCCTAGGGTTATCAAGGATCATAATAATACAAATAATAAGGTCGTAACAAGGGAAATCGGTAAGGCTAAATAAAACGGTAATAATCGCGGGAATTTTATAAAGCGAAATGCAATAATTTAAATAAACATAATTTTGTAAACTGGGATAGCAATATGATCAAAATGACACGACTTGCCTTGCTCGCTACCAAAGTCTTCCGCGTCAACCTCGAGAAAAAGCGGCTCTTCCGGATCTGCAGCGTCGACACGACATACGCAAAGGAAAAAGGCCAAAAATAAATAAAAACCATATAAGATGCATAAACAAAGCATAAAAATAGGTTCATTATTGTTTAAGGAAAAATTAGCAATTTGAACGGTCGATTCCGAGTTCAAATAGTCGAGATACGACAATTTGAATTTTAAGTGTTGTTTGAATGGCATATTACAAATTTGCTAATTAATATTTTTTTCCTCTCTTTTTTTTTTTACAGAGAGAACAGAAGAGACAGAGAGAGGGAGACAGTGAGGAGGAAGAAGGAGACAGAGAAAGAGAAGGAGTAGGGAGGGAGAGAGATGGCAGTGAGGGCGGCGGCAAGGCTCAATGGAGCTGCGGGAACGGCGAGGGGACGTCGACGACGAGTTTGGCGGCGAGGAACAGTGGCGGCCGGAGTTGCGACGGCATCTGCGCAAGACAACAGCGGCGCGACGGCTCAGGAGAGCGGGAGAGGAGGGTGGCGGCGTGTGGGGAGGAAGGAGGAGGCCGAGGGCTACCTTTTATAGGCCGGAGGGAAGGGAGATGGGCGCTAGGGAGAGGAATCAACGCCGGCCATGGTGGAGCTCACCATTGATGAGAACCTTCAAAATCCACCACAAAATAATGCCGAATCGAGCGGGATTTGTTGGGGGAAATGATGAGGAGGAGGTAAGGAATCCATTTTCGCAGTTATTTCGGAGCGGAATCGATCGGGGAGGGAGATCAAACGGTGGCTGCGTGCAACTGTTCGTGGGAGAGAGAGAAAGGAACGGTCAGGAGGTTGAAGAAGCTACTGTAGAGAGGGAGGCGAATCAGACTTTTCCTTTTTTTTCTTTTTTGGCTGGATTAAGGGGGAGGATAAACAGACTTCACCAGGAAAGAAGAGGGGCTGCTGGCTCGGGTTGGGCCGGCGGGGAGAGAGAGAGGAATTGGGCCGGATTTGGCCCAGAGCCAAGGAAGGGATTTCAATTTCTTTTTCTTTTTTAGAAAATCTGAGAAATGTTTTTCTTGCATTAAAAATATTTACGGTGCTCTGAAAATTCAAGTAAAAATTGTTTAAATATTTTGAAGCAAGAGGAATTCAACAAAAATTCCCACACGCCGGTTCGAGTTGAATCTTGGGGATTTTTAATTGTTGAAGGCTAAATTAGATTTTTACAATTTCTAGAAATAATTTAGACGGTGAAATTTTAAGGTGATTTTTAGGGCGCGACATTACGGATGTCGTTTCGGCTGATATCTGGCAACGGAGACATTCTACAAAGCTCTGGAGTGGCACTCATGCGCGCTACGTCGTGGAGCATGAAACCTTTTCAGGGGAAAAGTTTAGAAACTAGGCGAATAAACACATTCCTCACCTTGTTTGGCACAACCTTGGATAAGCAATGCATTTTAGGGCAATGTTCTTAAAGTTTCGATGGAAATAACCCCACAACAAGTTAATCTGGTCCATTGAGGGCCCTTCTGCACCGAGCACGTCAGGTTTAGGAACTAATTTGTGGTAGCGTGGCAGGGAAAGAACGACATTGGATGGGCTAAAAAACTCTCTTCAAATTCCATGTTGTCATGCATTTCCATCCTAACGGATATCGTTTCGACTGATATCTGGCAACGGAGACATTCTACAATGCCCTGGAGTGGCACTCATGCGTGCTACGTCGTGGAGCATAAAGCCTTTTCAGGGGAAAAGTTTAGAAACTAGGCGAATAAACACATTCCTCACCTTGTTTGGCACAACCTTGGGATAAGAGAGGCGTTTAGGGCAATGTCCTTAAAGTTTCGATTAAAATAACCCAACAACAAGTTAACCTGGTCCGTTGAGGGCCCTTGTACACTGAGCACGTCAGGTTTAGTAACTAATTTGTGGTAGCGTGGCAAGGAAAGAGCCACATTGGACGGGCTAAAAAACTCTCTTCAAATTCCCTGTTGTCATGTATTTGCATCCAAACGGATGTCGTTTCGACTGATATCTGGCAACGGAGACATTCTACAATGCCCTGGAGTGGCACTCATGCGTGCTACGTCAAGGAGCATGCAACATTTTCAGGGAAAAGTTTAGAAACTTTGTGAATAAACACATTCCTCACCTTGTTTGGCACAACGTTTGGATAACCGAGGCGTTTAGGGAAATGTCCCGAAAGTTTCGATTAAAAGAACTCCACAACAAGTTAATTTGGTCCGTTGAGGGCCCTTGTACACCGAGCTTGTCAGGTTTAGGAACTAATTTGTGGTAGCGTGGCATGGAAAGAACGACATTGGACATGCTAAAAAACTCTGTTCAAATTCCATGTTGTCATGCAATTCCATCCTATCGGATGTCGTTTCGGCTGATATCTGGCAACGGAGACATTCTACAAAGCCATGGAGTGGCACTCATGCGTGCTACGTCGTGGATCATAAAACCTTTTTCAGGGGAAAAGTTTAGAAACTAGGCGAATAAACACATTCCTCACCATGTTTGGCACAACCTTGGATAAGCGATGCGTTTTAGGGCAATGTTCTTAAAGTTTCGATTTAAATAACCCCACAACAAGTTAATCTGGTCCGTTGAGGGCCCTTCTGCACTTAGCACGTCAGGTTTAGGAACTAATTTGCGGTAGCGTGGCAAGGCAAGAACGACATTGGATGGGCTAAAAAACACTCTTCTCATTCCATGTTGTCAAGCATTTCCATCATAACGGATATCCTTTCGACTGATCTCTGGCAACGGAGACATTCTACAAGGCCCTGGAGTGGCACTCATGCGTGCTACGTCATGGAGCATGCAACATTTTCATGGGAAAAGTTTAGAAACTTTGTGAATAAACACATTCCTCACCTTGTTTGGCACAACCTTTGGATAAGCGATGCGTTTTAAGGCAATGTCCTTAAGGTTTCGATGAAAATAACCCAACAACAAGTTAATCTGGTCCGTTGAGGGCCCTTCTACACCAAGCACGTCAGGTTTAGGAACTAATTTGTGGTAGCGTGGCAGGGAAAGAACGACTTTGGGCGGGCTCAAAAACTCTGTTCAAATTCCATGTTGTCATGCATTTCCATCCTAACGGATGTCGTTTCGACTGATATCTGGCAACGGAGACATTCTACAACGCCCTGGAGTGGCACTCATGCGTGCTACGTCATGGAGCATGCAACATTTTCAGGGGAAAAGTATAGAAACTTTGTGAATAAACATGTTCCTCACCTTGTTTGGCACAACCTTTGGATAAGCGAGGTGTTTAGGGCAATGTCCTTAAAGTTTCGATGGAAATAACCCCACAACAAGTTAATCTGGTCCGTTGAGGGCCCTTCTACACCGAGCACGTCAGGTTTAGGAACTAATTTGTGGTAGCGTGGCAGGGCAAGAACGACATTGGATGGGCTAAAAAACACTCTTCAAATGTCATATTGTCATTCATTTCCATCCTAACGGATGTCGTTTCGGCTGATTTCTGGCAACGGAAACATTCTACAAAGCCCTGGAGTGGCACTCATGCGTGCTACGTCGTGGATCATAAAACCTTTTCAGGGGAAAAGTTTAGAAACTAGGCGAATAAACACATTCCTCACCATGTTTGGCTCAACCTTGGATAAGCGATGCGTTTTAGGGCAATGTTCTTAAAGTTTCGATTTAAATAACCCCACAACAAGTTAATCTGGTCCGTTGAGGGCCCTTCTGCACTTAGCACGTCAGGTTTAGGAACTAATTTGCGGTAGCGTGGCAGGGCAAGAACGACATTGGATGGGCTAAAAAACACTCTTCCAATTCCATGTTGTCAAGCATTTCCATCATAACGGATATCCTTTCGACTGATCTCTGGCAACGGAGACATTCTACAAGGCCCTGGAGTGGCACTCATGCGTGCTACGTCATGGAGCATGCAACATTTTCAGGGGAAAAGTTTAGAAACTTTGTGAATAAACACATTCCTCACCTTGTTTGGCACAACCTTTGGATAAGCGATGCGTTTTAAGGCAATGTCCTTAAGGTTTCGATGAAAATAACCCAACAACAAGTTAATCTGATCCGTTGAGGGCCCTTCTACACCAAGCACGTCAGGTTTAGGAACTAATTTGTGGTAGCGTGGCAGGGAAAGAACGACTTTGGGCGGGCTCAAAAACTCTGTTCAAATTCCATGTTGTCATGCATTTCCATCCTAACGGATGTCGTTTCGACTGATATCTGGCAACGGAGACATTCTACAACGCCCTGGAGTGGCACTCATGCGTGCTACGTCATGGAGCATGCAACATTTTCAGGGGAAAAGTATAGAAACTTTGTGAATAAACATGTTCCTCACCTTGTTTGGCACAACCTTTGGATAAGCGAGGTGTTTAGGGCAATGTCCTTAAAGTTTCGATGGAAATAACCCCACAACAAGTTAATCTGGTCCGTTGAGGGCCCTTCTACACCGAGCACGTCAGGTTTAGGAACTAATTTGTGGTAGCGTGGCAGGGCAAGAACGACATTGGATGGGCTAAAAAACACTCTTCAAATGTCATATTGTCATTCATTTCCATCCTAACGGATGTCGTTTCGGCTGATTTCTGGCAACGGAAACATTCTACAAAGCCCTGGAGTGGCACTCATGCGTGCTACGTCGTGGATCATAAAACCTTTTCAGGGGAAAAGTTTAGAAACTAGGCGAATAAACACATTCCTCACCATGTTTGGCTCAACCTTGGATAAGCGATGCGTTTTAGGGCAATGTTCTTAAAGTTTCGATTTAAATAACCCCACAACAAGTTAATCTGGTCCGTTGAGGGCCCTTCTGCACTTAGCACGTCAGGTTTAGGAACTAATTTGCGGTAGCGTGGCAGGGCAAGAACGACATTGGATGGGCTAAAAAACACTCTTCCAATTCCATGTTGTCAAGCATTTCCATCATAACGGATATCCTTTCGACTGATCTCTGGCAACGGAGACATTCTACAAGGCCCTGGAGTGGCACTCATGCGTGCTACGTCATGGAGCATGCAACATTTTCAGGGGAAAAGTTTAGAAACTTTGTGAATAAACACATTCCTCACCTTGTTTGGCACAACCTTTGGATAAGCGATGCGTTTTAAGGCAATGTCCTTAAGGTTTCGATGAAAATAACCCAACAACAAGTTAATCTGATCCGTTGAGGGCCCTTCTACACCAAGCACGTCAGGTTTAGGAACTAATTTGTGGTAGCGTGGCAGGGAAAGAACGACTTTGGGCGGGCTCAAAAACTCTGTTCAAATTCCATGTTGTCATGCATTTCCATCCTAACGGATGTCGTTTCGACTGATATCTGGCAACGGAGACATTCTACAACGCCCTGGAAACGGAGACATTCTACAACGCCCTGGAGTGGCACTCATGCGTGCTACGTCATGGAGCATGCAACATTTTCAGGGGAAAAGTATAGAAACTTTGTGAATAAACACGTTCCTCACCTTGTTTGGCACAACCTTTGGATAAGCGATGCGTTTTAAGGCAATGTCCTTAAGGTTTCGATGAAAATAACCCAGCAACAAGTTAATCTGGTCCGTTGAGGGCCCTTCTACACCAAGCACGTCAGGTTTAGGAACTAATTTGTGGTAGCGTGGCAGGGAAAGAACGACTTTGGGCGGGCTCAAAAACTCTGTTCAAATTCCATGTTGTCATGCATTTCCATCCTAACGGATGTCGTTTCGACTGATATCTGGCAACGGAGACATTCTACAACGCCCTGGAGTGGCACTCATGCGTGCTACGTCATGGAGCATGCAACATTTTCAGGGGAAAAGTATAGAAACTTTGTGAATAAACATGTTCCTCACCTTGTTTGGCACAACCTTTGGATAAGCGAGGTGTTTAGGGCAATGTCCTTAAAGTTTCGATGGAAATATCCCCACAACAAGTTAATCTGGTCCGTTGAGGGCCCTTCTACACCGAGCATGTCAGGTTTAGGAACTAATTTGTGGTAGCGTGGCAGGGCAAGAACGACATTGGATGGGCTAAAAAACACTCTTCAAATGTCATATTGTCATTCATTTCCATCCTAACGGATGTCGTTTCGGCTGATTTCTGGCAACGGAAACATTCTACAAAGCCCTGGAGTGGCACTCATGCGTGCTACGTCGTGGATCATAAAACCTTTTCAGGGGAAAAGTTTAGAAACTAGGCGAATAAACACATTCCTCACCATGTTTGGCTCAACCTTGGATAAGCGATGCGTTTTAGGGCAATGTTCTTAAAGTTTCGATTTAAATAACCCCACAACAAGTTAATCTGGTCCGTTGAGGGCCCTTCTGCACTTAGCACGTCAGGTTTAGGAACTAATTTGTGGTAGCGTGGCAGGGAAAGAACGACATTGGACGGGCTAAAAAACTCTCTTCAAATTCCATGTTGTCATGCATTTCCATCCTAACGGATGTCGTTTCGGCTGATTTCTGGCAACGGAGACATTCTACAAAGCCCTGGAGTGGCACTCATGCGTGCTACGTCATGGAGCATGCAACATTTTCAGGGGAAAAGTTTAGAAACTTTGTGAATAAACACATTCCACACCTTGTTTGGCACAACCTTGGGTAAGCGATGCGTTTTAGGGCAATGTTCTTAAAGTTTCAATAGAAATAACCCCACAATAAGTTAATCTGGTCCGTTGAGGGCCCTTCTGCACCGAGCACGTCAGGTTTAGGAACTAATTTGTGGTAGCATGGCAGGGAAAGAACGACATTGGACGGGCTAAAAAACTCTCTTCAAATTCCATGTTGTCATGCATTTCCATCCTAACGGATGTCGTTTCGACTGATATCTGGCAACGGAGACATTCTACAACGCCCTGGAGTGGCACTCATGCGTGCTACGTCATCGAGCATGCAACATTTTCAGGGGAAAAGTTTAGAAACTTTGTGAATAAACACATTCCTCACCATGTTTGACACAACCTTAGGATAAGCGAGGCGTTTAGGGCAATGTCTTTAAAGTTTCAATGGAAATAACCCCACAACAAGTTAATCTGGTCCGTTGAGGGCCCTTGTACACTGAGCACGTCAGGTTTAGGAACTAATTTGTGGTAGCGTGGCAGGGAAAGAATGACATTGGATGGGCTAAAAAACTCTCTTCAAATTCCATGTTGTCATGCATTTCCATCCTAACGGATGTCGTTTCGGCTGATATCTGGCAACAAAGACATTGTACAAAGCCCTGGAGTGGCACTCATGCGCGCTACGTCGTGGAGCATGAAACCTTTTCAGGGGAAAAGTTTAGAAACTAGGCGAATAAACACATTCCTCACCTTGTTTGGCACTAGCTTGGATAAGCGATGCGTTTTAGGGCAATGTTCTTAAAGTTTCGATGGAAATAACCCCACAACAAGTTAATCTGGTCTGTTGAGGGCCCTTCTGCACCGAGCACGTCAGGTTTAGGAACTAATTTGTGGTAGCGTGGCAGGGAAAGAACGACATTGGACGGGCTAAAAAACTCTCTTCAAATTCCATGTTGTCATGCATTTCCATCCTAACGGATGTCGTTTCGACTGATATCTGGCAACGGAGACATTCTACAACGCCCTGGAGTGGCACTCATGTGTGCTATGTCATGGAGCATGCAACATTTTCACGGGAAAAGTTTAGAAACTTTGTGAATAAACACATTCGTCACCTTGTTTGGCACAACCTTTGGATAAGCGAGGCGTTTAGGGCAATGTCCTTAAAGTTTCGATGGAAATTACCCCACAACAAGTTAATCTAGTCCGTTGAGGGCCCTTGTACACCGAGCACGTCAGGTTTAGGAACTAATTTGTGGTAGCGTGGCAGGGCAAGAACGACATTGGATGGGCTAAAAAACACTCTTCCAATTCCATGTTGTCATGCATTTCCATCATAACGGATGTCATTTCAACTGATATCTGGCAACAGAGACATTCTACAAGGCCCTCGAGTGGCACACATGCGTGGTACGTCATCGAGCATGCAACCTTGTCAGGGGAAAAGTTTAGAAACTTTGTGAATAAACACATTCCTCACCTTGTTTGGCACATCCTTTGGATAAGCGATGTGTTTTAGGGCAATGTCCTTAAAGTTTCGATGGAAATAACCCCACAACAAGTTAATCTGGTCTATTGAGGGCCCTTCTGCACCGAGCACGTCAGGTTTAGGAACTAATTTGTGGTAGCGTGGCAGGGAAAGAACGACATTGGACGGGCTAAAAAACTCTCTTCAAATTCCATGTTGTCATGCATTTCCATCCTAATGGACGTCGTTCCGACTGATATCTGGCAACGGAGACATTTTACAATGCCCTGGAGTGGCACACATGCGTGGTACGTCATGGAGCATGCAACATTTTCAGGGGAAAAGTTTAGAAACTTTGTGAATAAACACATTCGTCACCTTGTTTGGCACAACCTTTGGATAAGCGAGGCGTTTAGGGCAATGTCCTTAAAGTTTCGATTGAAATTACCCCACAACAAGTTAATCTAGTCCGTTGAGGGCCCTTGTACACTGAGCACGTCAGGTTTAGGAACTAATTTGTGGTAGCGTGGCAGGGAAAGAATGACATTGGACGGGCTAAAAAACTCTCTTCAAATTCCATGTAGTCATGCATTTCCATCCTAACGGACGTCGTTCCGACTGATATCTGGCAACAGAGACATTCTACAAAGCCCTGGAGTGGCACTCATGCGCGCTACGTCGTGGAGCATGAAATCTTTTCAGGGGAAAAGTTTAGAAACTAGGCGAATAAACACATTCCTCACCTTGTTTGGCACAACCTTGGCTAAGCGATGCGTTTTAGGGCAATGTTCTTAAAGTTTCGATGGAAATAACCCCACAACAAGTTAATCTGGTCCGTTGAGGGCCCTTCTGCACCGAGCACGTCAGGTATAGGAACTAATTTGTGGTAGCGTGGCAGGGCAAGAACGACATTGGATGGGCTAAAAAAGACTTTTCAAATGTCATATTGTCATGCATTTCCATCCTAACCGATGTCGTTTCGGCTGATTTCTGGCAACGAAGACATTCTACAAAGCCCTGGAGTGGCACTCATGCGTGCTACGTCGTGGGGCATGAAACCTTTTCAGGGGAAAAGTTTAGAAACTAGGCGAATAAACACATTCCTCACCTTGTTTGGCACAACCTTGGATAAGCGATGCGTTTTAGGGCAATGTTCTTAAAGTTTCGATGGAAATAACCCCACAACAAGTTAATCTGGTCTGTTGAGGGCCCTTCTGCACCGAGCACGTCAGGTTTAGGAACTAATTTGCGGTAGCGTGGCAGGGCAAGAACGACATTGGATGGGCTAAAAAACACTCTTCCAATTCCATGTTGTCATGCATTTCCATCATAACGGATGTCATTTCAACTGATATCTGGCAACAGAGACATTCTACAAGGCCCTCGAGTGGCACACATGCGTGGTACGTCATTGAGCATGCAACCTTTTCAGGGGAAAAGTTTAGAAACTTTGTGAATAAACACATTCCTCATCTTGTTTGGCACAACCTTTGGATAAGCGATGCGTTTTAAGGCAATGTCCATAAGGTTTCGATGGAAATAACCCAACAACAAGTTAATCTGGTCCGTTGAGGGCCCTTCTACACCAAGCACATCAGGTTTAGGAACTAATTTGTGGTAGCGTGGCAGGGAAAGAATGACATTGGACGAGCTAAAAAACTCTCTTCAAATTCCATGTTGTCATGCATTTCCATCCTAACGGACGTCGTTCCGACTGATATCTGGGAACAGAGACATTCTACAAAGCCCTGGAGTGGCACTCATGCGCGCTACGTCGTGGAGCATGAAATCTTTTCAGGGGAAAAGTTTAGAAACTAGGCGAAAAAACACATTCCTCACCTTGTTTGGCACAACCTTGGCTAAGCGATGCGTTTTAGGGCAATGTTCTTAGAGTTTCGATGGAAATAACCCCACAACAAGTTAATCTGGTCCGTTGAGGGCCCTTCTGCACCGAGCACGTCAGGTATAGGAACTAATTTGTGGTAGCGTGGCAGGGCAAGAACGACATTGGATGGGCTAAAAAAGACTCTTCAAATGTCATATTGTTATGCATTTCCATCCTAACGGATGTCGTTTCGGCTGATTTCTGGCAACGGAGACATTCTACAAAGCCCTGGAGTGGCACTCATGCGTGCTACGTCGTGGGGCATGAAACCTTTTCAGGGGAAATGTTTAGAAACTAGGCGAATAAACACATTCCTCACCTTGTTTGGCACAACCTTGGATAAGCGATGCGTTTTAGGGCAATGTTCTTAAAGTTTCGATGGAAATAACCCCACAACAAGTTAATCTGGTCCGTTGAGGGCCCTTCTGCACTGAGCACGTCAGGTTTAGGAACTAATTTGCGGTAGCGTGGCAGGGCAAGAACGACATTGGATGGGCTAAAAAACACTCTTCCAATTCCATGTTGTCATGCATTTCCATCATGACGGATGTCATTTCAGCTGATATCTGGCAACAGAGACATTCTACAAGGCCCTCGAGTGGCACACATGCGTGGTACGTCATCGAGCATGCAACCTTTTCAGGGGAAAAGTTTAGAAACTTTGTGAATAAACACATTCCTCACCTTGTTTGGCACAACCTTTGGATAAGCGATGCGTTTTAAGGCAATGTCCTTAAGGTCTCGATGGAAATAACCCAACAACAAGTTAATCTGGTCCGTTGAGGGCGCTTCTACACCAAGCACATCAGGTTTAGGAACTAATTTGTGGTAGCGTGGCAGGGGAAGAACGACATTGGACGGGCTAAAAAACTCTCTTCAAATTCCATGTTGTCATGCATTTCCATCCTAACGGATGTCGTTTTGGCTGATATCTGACAACGGAGACATTCTACAAAGCCCTAGAGTGGCACTCATGCGTTCTACGTCGTGGGGCTTGAAACCTTTTCAGGGGAAAAGTTTAGAAACTAGGCGAATAAACGCATTCCTCACCTTGTTTGGCACAACCTTGGATAAGCGTTGCGTTTTGGGGCAATGTTCTTAAAGTTTCGATGGAAATAACCCAACAACAAGTTAATCTGGTCCGTTGAGGGTCCTTCTGCACCGAGCACGTCAGGTTTAGGAACTAATTTGCGGTAGCGTGGCAGGGCAAGAACGACATTGGATGGGCTAAAAAACACTCTTCCAATTCCATGTTGTCATGCATTTCCATCATAACGGATGTCGTTTCAACTGATATCTGGCAACAGAGACATTTTACAAGGCCCTGGAGTGGCACACATGCGTGCTACGTCATGGAGCATGCAACCTTTTCAGGGGAAAAGTTTAGAAACTTTGTGAATAAACACAATCCTCACCTTGTTTGGCACAACCTTTGGATAAGCGATGCGTTTTAAGGCAATGTCCATAAGGTTTCGAGGGAAATAACCCAATAACAAGTTAATCTGGTCCGTTGAGGGCCCTTCTACACCGAGCACGTCAGGTTTAGGAACTAATTTGTGGTAGCGTGGCAGGGAAAGAACGACATTGGATGGGCTAAAAAACACTCTTCAAATTTCATGTTGTCATGCATTTCCATCCTAACGGACGTCGTTTCAACTGATATCTGGCAACGGAGACATTCTACAAGGCCCTAGAGTGCCACTCATGCGTGATAGGTCATGGGGCTTGAAACCTTTTCAGGGGAAAAGTTTAGAAACTAGACGAATAAACACATTCCTCACCTTGTTTGGCACAACCTTTGGATAAGCGATGTGTTTTAAGGCAATGCCTTTCAAGTTTCGATGGAAATAACCCAACAACAAGTTAATCTGGTCCGTTGAGGGCCCTTCTACACCGAGCACGTCAGGTTTAGGAACTAATTTGTGGTAGCGTGGCGGGGCAAGAACGACATTGGATGGGCTAAAAAACTCTCTTCCCATTCCATGTTGTCATGCATTTCCATCCTAACGGATGTCGTTTCGACCGATATCTGGCAACAGAGACATTCTACAAGGCCCTGGAGTGGCACACATGCGTGCTACGTCTTGGAGCATGCAACATTTTCAGGGGAAAACTTTAGAAACTTTGTGAATAAACACATTCCTCATCTTGTTTGGCACAACCTTTGGATAAGCGAGGCATTTAGGGCAATGTCCATAAGGTTCCGATGGAAATAACCCAATAACAAGTTAATCTGGTCCGTTGAGGGCCCTTCTACACTGAGCACATCAGGTTTGGGAACTAATTTGTGGTAGCGTGGCAGGAAAAGAACGACATTGGACGGGCTAAAAAACTCTCTTCAAATTTCATGTTGTCATGCATTTCCATCATAACGGATGTCATTTCAACTGATATCTGGCAACAGAGACATTCTACAAGGCCCTCGAGTGGCACACATGCGTGGTACGTCATGGAGCATGCAACCTTTTCAGGGGAAAACTTTAGAAACTTTGTGAATAAACACATTCCTCATCTTGTTTGGCACAACCTTTGGATAAGCGAGGCATTTAGGGCAATGTCCATAAGGTTCCGATGGAAATAACCCAATAACAAGTTAATCTGGTCCGTTGTGGGCCCTTCTACACCAAGCACATCAGGTTTAGGAACTAATTTGTGGTAGCGTGGCAGGGAAAGAACGACATTGGACGGGCTAAAAAACTCTCTTCAAATTCCATGTTGTCATGCATTTCCATCCTAACGGATGTCGTTTCGACTGATATCTGTCAACGGAGACATTCTACAAAGCCATGGAGTGGCACTCATGTGTGCTATGTCATGGAGCATGCAACATTTTCAGGGGAAAACTTTAGAAACTTTGTGAATAAACACATTCCTCACCTTGTTTGGCACAACCTTTGGATAAGCGAGGTGTTTAGGGCAATGTCCTTAACGTTTCGATGGAAATAACGGCACAACAAGTTAATCTGGTCCGTTGAGGGCCCTTCTACACCGAGCACGTCAGGTTTAGGAACTAATTTGTGGTAGCGTGGCAAGGGAAGAACGACATTGGACGGGCTAAAAAACTCTCTTCAAATTCCATGTTGTCATGCATTTCCATCCTAACGGATGTCGTTTCGGCTGATATCTGACAACGGAGATATTCTACAAAGCCCTGGAGTGGCACTCATGCGTTCTACGTCGTGGGGCTTGAAACCTTTTCAGGGGAAAAGTTTAGAAACTAGGCGAATAAACGCATTCCTCACCTTGTTTGTCACAACCTTGGATAAGCGTTGCGTTTTGGGGCAATGTTCTTAAAGTTTCGATGGAAATAACCCAACAACAAGTTAATCTGGTCCATTGAGGGCCCTTCTGCACCGAGCACGTCAGGTTTAGGAACTAATTTGTGGTAGCGTGGTGGGGCAAGAACGACATTGGATGGGCTAAAAAACACTCTTCCCATTCCATGTTGTCATGCATTTCCATCCTAACGGATGTCGTTTCGACCGATATCTGGCAACAGAGACATTCTACAAGGCCCTGGAGTGGCACACATGCGTGCTACGTCTTGGAGCATGCAACATTTTCAGGGGAAAACTTTAGAAACTTTGTGAATAAACACATTCCTCATCTTGTTTGGCACAACCTTTGGATAAGCGAGGCGTTTAGGGCAATGTCCATAAGGTTTCGATGGAAATAACCCAATAACAAGTTAATCTGGTCCGTTGAGGGCCCTTCTACACTGAGCACATCAGGTTTGGGAACTAATTTGTGGTAGCGTGGCAGGAAAAGAACGACATTGGACGGGCTAAAAAACTCTCTTCAAATTTCATGTTGTCATGCATTTCCATCATAACGGATGTCATTTCAACTGATATCTGCCAACAGAGACATTCTACAAGGCCCTCGAGTGGCACACATGCGTGGCACGTCATGGAGCATGCAACCTTTTCAGGGGAAAAGTTTAGAAACTTTGTGAATAAACACATTCCTCACCATGTTTGGCACAACCTTTGGATAAGCGATGCGTTTTAAGGCAATGTCCTTAAGGTTTCGATGGAAATAACACAATAACAAGTTAATTTGGTCCGTTGAGGGCCCTTCTACACCAAGCACGTCAGGTTTAGGAACTAATTTATGGAAGCGTGGCAGGGAAGGAATGACATTGGACGGGCTAAAAAAGTCTCTTCAAATTCCGTGTTGTCAAGCATTTCCATCCTAACGGATGTCGTTTCGACTGATATCTAGCAACGGAGACATTCTACAAAGCCCTGGAGTGGCACTCATGCGTGCTACATTATGGAGCATGCAACATTTTCTGGGGAAAAGTTTAGAAACTTTGTGAATAAACACATTCCTCACCTTTTTTGGCACAACCTTTGGATAAGCGATGCGTTTTAAGGCAATGTCCTTAAGGTTTCGATGGAAATAACCCAACAACAAGTTAATCTGGTCCGTTGAGGGCCCTTCTACACCAAGCACGTCAGGTTTAGGAACTAATTTGTGGTAGCGTGGCAGGGAAAGAATGACATTGGACGGGCTAAAAAAGTCTCTTCAAATTCCATGTTGTCAAGCATTTCCATCCTAACGGATGTCGTTTCGACTGATATCTGGCAACGGAGACATTCTACAAAGCCCTGGAGTGGCACTCATGCATGCTACATTATGGAGCATGCAACATTTTCTGGGGAAAAGTTTAGTAACTTTGTGAATAAACACATTCCTCACCTTTTTTGGCACAACCTTTGGATAAGCGATGCGTTTTATGGCAATGTCCTTAAGGTTTGGATGGAAATAACCCAACAACAAGTTAATCTGGTCCGTTGAGGGCCTTTCTACACCAAGCACGTCTGGTTTAGGAACTAATTTGTGGTAGCGTGGCAGGGAAAGAACGACATTGGACGGGCTAAAAAACTCTCATCAAATTCCATGTTGCCATGCATTTCCATCCTAACGGATGTCGTTTCGACTGATATCTGGAAACGGTGACATTCTACAAAGCCCTGGAGTGGCACTCATGCATTCTACGTCATGGAGCATGCAACATTTTCAGGGGAAAAGTTTAGAAACTTTGTGAATAAACACATTCCTCACCTTGTTTGGCACAACCTTTGGATAAGCGAGGCGTTGAGGGCAATGTCCTTAAAGTTTCGATTGAAATAACCCCACAACAAGTTAATCTGGTGCGTTGAGGCCCCTTCGACACCGAGCACGTCAGGTTTAGGAACTAATTTGTGGTAGCGTGGCAGGGAAAGAACGACATTGGACGGGCTAAAGAACTCTCTTCAAATCCCATGTTGTCATGCATTTCCATCCTAACGGATGTCATTTCGGCTGATATCTGGCAACGGAGACATTCTACAAAGCCCTGGAGTGGCACTCATGCGCGGTACGTCATGGAGCATGAAACCTTTTCAGGGGAAAAGTTTAGAAACTAGGCGAATAAACACATTCCTCACCTTGTGTTGGCGCAGAATTTCGACCCATCCAGCAACCAAACGGGTTCCGCGTTACCACGGCGGCCTGGGAGATCTGCTTAGCTCCAGTGCAGGTCCAAATGGCTTGCCTAGTCGTAAGTAGAGCGTGCCAGTTGATTTGATCTACAATCAACAAGATAAAACAAATAAACCATGTGAGAACCGATGGTCAATCGGCTGATAGGCCGATGTCGCATCGTGAAGGCCTGGCCGATAGGGCAAACCTATATCGGCTTACTTGAGGTAGTAATAAGATAGAACTAATAAAGTAGATCTAATCTCATCGGCCCATGTGATCATGTTTATAGCAAATTACTGGAATCGGCCGATGAGGGTAGCATGAAGATAAATGCACTAGCTAATACTCTAGTGCAAACTTATACAAGCCAATCGGCCAATACAAATATATCAACCATAGAGAGATCTTAAGAATACCCTGTAATCAATGTATTTATATTTACCAATCCACCTGCATAAGTGGCAAACACATGCAAGAACATAAAATAATCACATGCATTAGGTAAGACCGGCTGAAACCCCGGCGCTATCCTTAATTACGATCAAAAACAGGCTTTAGTTTAAACCTCGAAACACGACTAAGGTCGATAGCAACTCAAAGTGTAGATCGAGAGTTAACATAAAGAAAATCAAGTTTTCGATCGCTTTTGGGGATGGTAAATGCATTGAACAATTTAGTCAAGCATAAGAATTAAACCATCGTCAACAATAAACCCTAAAACGAGTAAATCGCTGGCAAGGCTTAATTAGAATACCTGTCAAAACTATTCAAGACATGATAATCGACGATTACATCATCGAGGCTTAATGTGTCTAAAACGACACACTAGCCCCGACGATGCAGATCGTCGGGGACGAGTTCTTACCTCTGCTCCGAGGAAGCAAGAACTCGTCGAAGAAGACCTCTTGCGAGGGTTGGCGATGCGCCAAAAGTAGATTGAACTGGTTTTTGTGCGATTGATTCGAGAGAGTTTACATGTACAAACTATCGGGATATTTATACCCGAGGTTACAACAGAACCCTTGTAGGGCACGATCTTATCTACAACTAACAAACAAGTCTTTGCGGCAGACTCTAGCCACAGATTAGATCTAAACTACCTAATTTACAAGATACAATTGCCTAAAACCGAGCTTTATCTCTATTCGGCAACTTCCTTGAAGCTTACTTCGAGCCCAGACCAAGCCCACGTTGACACTGTCAACTCACAACCCGTATCGGCCCATGACCAAACCAAATCCGTATCGGCCGATACGCCCTTCGTAGCAACATTCCCCAAGTCCGATACGGTTACTGGGTCCGATACGAAGCCTGGTCCGACTCCAACTCAATCCTTCCTCTCTGCTTCGGTTTCCTCTTTCCCTTCCAAGTCGATTACCAAAATCCGTCGTTAACACCTTGTTTGGCACAACCCTGGATAAGCGATGCGTTTTAGGGCAATGTTCTTAAAGTTTCGATGGAAATAACCCCACAACAAATTAATCTGGTCCGTTGAGGGCCCTTCTGCACCGAGCACGTCAGGTTTAGGAACTAATTTGCGGTAGCGTGGCAGGGCAAGAATGACATTGGATGGGCTATAAAACACTCTTCCCATTCCATGTTGTCATGCATTTCCAGCATAACGGATGTCGTTTCAACTGGTATCTGGCAACAGAGACATTCTACAAGGCCCTGGAGTGGCACACATGCGTGCTACGTCTTGGAGCATGCAACCTTTTCAGGGGAAAAGTTTAGAAACTTTGTGAATAAACACATTCCTCATCTTGTTTGGCACAACCTTTGGATATGCGATGCGTTTTAAGGCAATGTCCATAAGGTTTCGATGGAAATAACCCAATAACAAGATAATCTGGTCCATTGAGGGCCCTTCTACACCGAGCACGTCAGGTTTAGGAACTAATTTGTGGTAGCGTGGCAGGGAAAGAATGACATTGTACGGGCAAAAAAACTCTCTTCAAATTCCATGTTGTCATGCATTTCCATCGTAACGGATGTTGTTTCGGCTGATATCTGGCAATGGAGACTTTCTACAAAGCCCTGGAGTGGTACTCACGCGTGCTACGTCGTGGAGCATGAAACCTTTGCAGGGGAAAAGTTTAGAAACTAGGCGAATAAACACATTCCTCACCTTGTTTGGCACAACCTTGGATAAGCGATGCGTTTTAGGGCATTGTTCTTAAAGTTTCGAAGGAAATAACCCCACAACAAGTTAATCTGGTCCGTTGAGGGCCCTTCTGCACCGAGCACGTTATGTTTAGGAACTAATTTGCGGAAGCGTCGCAGGGCAAGAACGACATTGGATGGGCTAAAAAACACTCTTCCAATTCCATGTTGTCATGCATTTCCATCTGTTAACGACGGATTTTGGTAATCGACTTGGAAAAGAAAGAGGAAACCGAAGCAGAGAGGGAGGGTTGTGTTGGAGTCGGACCAGGCTTCGTATCGGACCCAGTAACCGTATCAGACTGGGGAGATGTTGCTATAAAGAGCGTATCGGCCGATACGGATTTGGTTTGGTCATGGGCCGATGCGGGATTGTGAGTTGACAGTGTCAACGTGGGCTTGGTCTGGGCTTGAAGTAAGCTTCAAGGAAGTTGCCAAATAGAGATAAAGCTCGGTTTTAGGCAATTGTATCTTGTAAATTAGGCAGTTTAGATCTAATCTGTGGCTAGAGTCTGCCGCAAAGACTTGTTTGTTAGTTGTAGATAAGATCGTACCTGACAAGGGGTCTATTGTAACCTCGGGTATAAATATCCCGATAGTTTGTACATGTAAACTCTCTCAATCAATCACACAATCAAATCAATCTACTTTCGGCGCATCGCCAACCCTCGCAAGAGGTCTTCTTCAACGAGTTCTTGCTTCCTCAGAGCAGAGGTAAGAACTCGTCCCCGACGATCTGCATCGTCGGGGCTAGCGTGTCGCTTTAGACACGTTAAGCCTCGATGATGTGATCGTCGATTATCATGTCTTGGATAGTTTTGACAGGTATCTCGATTAAGCCTTGCCAGCGGTTTACTCGCTTTAGGGTTTATTGCCGACAATGGTTTAATTCTCATGCCTGGCTAGATTATTCAATGCATCTGTCATCCCCAAAAGCAATCGACGACTTGATTTTCTTTGCGTTAAGTCTCAATCCACACTTTGAGTTGCCATCGACCTTAGTCCTGTTTTGAGATCTGACACAAAGCCTGTTTTCGGTTGTAATTAAGGATAGTACCGGGGTTTTAGCCGGTCTTATCTAACATATGCAATTGCTTTATATTTCTTGCATATGTTTGCCACTTATATGTGCAGATCGATGAGTATAAATATGTCGATCGTAAAGTAATCTTAAGATTTCTTTATGATTGATGTGTTTATATTGGCCGATTGGTTCGTATAAGGTCGCACTAGAGTACTAGCTGGTGTAGCTATTTTTGTCATCCTTATCGGCCGGTATTATTAGTTGAAGTCTACATATCAATGAAGGCCGATAAGATTAGATTCATGTCTTACATATTTTCTAAGTGAGCCGATATAGCTTTGCCCTATCGGCTGGGCTATGACAATGTGTCATCGGTCTGTCGACCGATCGGCCGTTGTTTTTCTGATTTGGTTTACTTGTTTCTTGTTGATTGCAGATCAAATCAACTGGCACGCTCTACTTACGACTAGGCAAGCCATTTGGACCTGCACTGGAGTTAAGCAGATCTCCCAGGCCGCCGTGGTAACGCGGAACCCGTTTGGTTGCTGGACGGGTCGAAATTCTGCGCCAACACGCTTTTGGCACGCCCGGTGGGACATCAGCAACACAAGCTTCTCACCAGCAACAAGAACACCTCGAGATGTCGAAGCAGGCCGAGATCGTCGAGGAGAACGTCATTCCCGTGACCGCCGACCAGCTCAGCGCAGAACAAAAAGCTGAGATGGAGAGTCTGGACGCGCAGTTCCAGAATATGTATCTGCAGACATATTCTAGGACTCGGCAAGGCACCCTGATTCAAAAGTCCAAGGTGGTAATGCCGAGTCCTGGAGATGGAGCTGGAACGTCGCGGCGGCGCACGATCACGCCGTCAAAAATGAAGATACTGCAGCGCCGACGTTGCAAGACCGAATCGACTCCGCAGTTCACTCTGCGCTAGTCAACCAGTCGGGGATCCTGGTGAACACGTTGACCAATACGTCAAGTCGATCCTGGATGGTTCAATCCATCAGTACAAGCCTCAAGGCCCGATTTACCTGCCAGAAAATAAGTTCCCTGCCTATCGGACCTTGAGGAACGACCTGAGCACGGCTCAGCCGACAGCGCCGATACCACCTCCATCGGCGCAACCAACAACGACCCTGCCGCTGGTCCTCACCAAGGAGGCGGGAGGAAGCCCTCAGCACATTACAGAGGAGCAGTACGCTCAATGGACCAAGGGGAAGCAACCGGTGGGTGAGCCGATGCAGCAAGTTCCCGTCCACCAGCCATCGGCCGGACAACCGCAAGCCCCGGTGTTCAATAGTCCTCCACTTCAAGCTGCATACAACGTGCCGCAAGGCTATCAGCAGTACACCGCAGGGCAGTACGGCGCGCAGAACCTGGATCACCACTATCAACCGTACTCCCCTAGGCAGTATCAAGCAGAGGGCCTCCAACAATCCTACCAGCAGGACCTCCCGCATCGGCCCGCAGGATACTGGGCTGACATGATAGCCGAAGTGATGCGAGATCGATTCGGCTTGAAGCCCAAAGAGAACTCTACAGTATATCGGCATCCGTATCCCGAGGAATTTGACAGGGTACCGTTGCCAGGCCGATACAAGATCCCGGATTTCTCCAAGTTTTCGGGACAGGACAACGTCTCGACATATGAGCATGTCAGCCGATTCTTAGCACAGTGCGGGGAGGCATCGGCTATCGAGGCGTTGAGGGTGAGGTTTTTCCCTCTGTCCTTATCAGGGTCTGCATTCACATGGTTCTCTTCCTTGCCCTGCAATTCCATCAGAGGATGGATAGATCTGGAGAAACAGTTTCATAGATACTTCTATAGTGGCGTACAAGAGATGAAGCTGTCAGATCTGACTGCCATCAGGCAGCGAGTGGATGAATCGGTCCCTGAGTACATACAACGGTTCAGAGATATACGCAACAGATGTTATAGCCTCAGTCTGACCGATTCCCAGCTCGCCGACCTGGCATTTCAGGGATTGCTAGGGCCGATACGCGAGAGGTTCTCCTCTCAGGAATTCGACAGCCTCGCTCAGCTGGCACAACGAGTATCGGCCCACGAGCAGCGATTCCAGGAGGCAAAGAAGTTCGCGAAAAAGATTAACACTGTTCATCAGTACGCCTCCGACGATGAAGACGATGAAGACGCTGATGTCGATCTAGCCGAGTGGGCCCGGATGAAGAAATCAACAACTTGCCAGTGGGCCAAGAAAGGAGATAAAGAGGATAAATATGATTTCGGCATCAACAAGGCCGATAAGATATTTGACCTGCTGTTGCAAGAAAAGCAGATTCAACTGCCAGTAGGTCACGTATTGCCATCGGCCGAAGACATCAAGAAAAGGAGATATTGCAAGTGGCACAACTCCTATTCACATCATACAAACGAGTGCAAGATCTTCCGGCAACAAATTCAATCGGCCATAGAGCAGGGCAGAATTAAAATCGATGACGCCAAACGGCCGATGAAGATTGAAGGCCACCCGTTCCCAGTCAACATGGTGCGGGCGGACAGGGCCGATGGTGGTGGTCATCGGACTGGCAAGCGACCTCATCAGACCTCTGAGAGCCTGATCAGAAAATATCAGCGGAGGCGGGAAGAACAAGCTCAAGACCAAGCCGATCAAGACAACTCCTACGACCCACACTGGGAGTGCGAGTTTTTTCGCTTCTGCTGGAATGAAGGGATGAGGTTGCCATCTATACAGGAATGCCCTGCATGCAGTGGTGCAGAATATTCTTATCAGGGCAGCTCAAGCAGACAAACGCATCGGCCGGCCAAGCAACGGAAATCCGTGCATGAAAGGCTGGGGCTGATGCACCAAGACCAACACGATGAAGATGAGGAGCAAGCCCAGAACCCCCAATGGTGCCCAAGCGATGTATTCACCAAGACGCAGAAACGGCGGGTTCAGAGGCTGAGGAGGAAAGAGCAAATCCAGGAGCAACAAGCTGAAATACCCCATCGGCCGACCAAGACCAGAAAAGAGTGGAGAATAAAATCCACGGTGGCCAGGGCCGATGAGGGCACCTCCAATACAGCTCAGGGCAGCTCAGCTTCAAAAGGTAAGAAAACGGCATCGGCGCCTGTTAACATGGTGTTTATATTGCCAGCAGAGTACAGTGTGCAGGCGGCCGATGAAGCGATGGCTGATGAGGAACAAAGTTCAGCCAGGCTACGGTTGTCACCAGACCAAGCTACCTTCGACAAGCCAGTTGACGCCAGCTACAGACATCTACGGCCGTTGTACATCAAAGGGTTCATCAACGGGCGGCCGATGACGAAGAATCTGGTCGATGGTGGTGCAGCAGTCAATTTAATGCCATACACAACTTTCAGAAAGCTTGGAAAAGTACCTGAGGATCTTATCAAGACAAATATGGTATTAAAAGACTTCGGTGGCAACGCATCCGAGGCGAAGGGGGTTCGGAACGTGGAACTCACCGTGGGCAGTAAAACAATTCCCACCACCTTCTTCGTCTTTGATGGAAAGGGTTCCTACAGCTTGTTGTTGGGACGAGATTGGATCCATACAAATTGTTGTGTCCCTTCAACAATGCACCAATGCCTCATGCAATGGCAAGGGGACCAAGTCGAGATCGTGCAGGCCGATCGGTCAGTACATGTCGCCAATGCCGATCTCGCAGTTTGGGAGATGGAAGGAATCGACTGCTTGTCCGGGCGAGTCTGGGACGCCGATTTCCTCAAGGTAACCGACTGCGACATCGAGACGATTGAAGACCAAGACAAGCGGTTACTTTAGCGAAGATGCACCATCCGCCGTTAGCAACAACCCCTACACAGATGACGCGGTGGATGAGTTAGATGGCAAGTTGGGACAAGGTTTTACGTCGGCCGATGAATTGGAAGAAATTGATATAGGAATAGGTGATAGGCCTAGGCCGACGTATGTAAGCACTAATTTGCCAAAGGAATATAAGAATAATTTGATAGATCTTTTGAAAGAATTCAGAGATTGTTTTGCATGGGAATACCATGAGATGCCAGGATTAAGCCGATCGATTGTAGAACATCGGCTACCAATCAAACAAGGCTATCGGCCTTTTAAGCAAGCTCCTCGGAGGTTTAAGGCCGATATGCACGAAGCCATAAAAGCAGAGATCACAAGACTTTACGACGCCGACTTTATCAGGCCCTGCCGATACGCGGAGTGGGTCTCCAACATAGTTCCGGTATTAAAAAAGAACGGCAAGCTAAGGGTATGCATCGATTTCAGAGATCTAAACAAGGCGACACCCAAAGACGAGTACCCTATGCCGTTGGCCGATTTGCTAGTCGACGCTGCTTCTGGGTATAAGATCATTAGTTTCATGGACGGAAACGCGGGCTACAACCAGATCTTTATGGCTAAAGAGGACATTCATAAGACAGCCTTCAGGTGCCCAAGGGCAATCGGCCTATATGAATGGGTCGTCATGACATTTGGTTTGAAGAATGCTGGAGCTACATATCAGAGGGCTATGAATTATATTTTTCATGATCTTATTGGCTCTTTGATTGAAGTTTATATAGACGATGTCGTCGTAAAGTCAAGAGAACATGATATGCATTTGGCCGACTTACGCAAGGTACTAGAAAGGGCAAGGAAATATGGTTTGAAGTTGAACCCTAACAAATGTGCCTTTGGCGTATCGGCCGGTCAGTTTTTGGGTTTCTTGGTCCATGAAAGGGGGATTGAAATCACACAGAAGAACATCGATGCCATCAAGAAAATCAAGCCTCCAGAAAACAAGACCAAGTTACAGTCTCTGCTTGGCAAGATCAACTTCGTCCGGCGTTTTATATCAAATTTGTCGGGCCGTATAGAGCCATTCACTCCACTGTTGAAAATAAAGGACGACGAAGAGTTCATATGGGGTGATAAGCAACAGAAAGCGCTAGACGATATCAAAGAGTATTTAACTTCTCCGCCGGTCTTAATGCCTCCACAAAAAGGAGTTCCATTTAAGTTGTACAGCCGATGAGAAATCCATCGGCTCAGTCTTGGTTCAAGATGTTAACGGCAAGGAAAGAGCTATTTTTTATCTCAGCAGGAGAATGTTAGATGCTAAGACAAGGTACACGCCGGTCGAGAAATTATGCCTTTGTTTATATTTTTCATGTACTAAATTGAGGCATTACCTGCTTTCCAACGAGTGCATAGAGGTGAGCAAGGCTGATGTGATGAAATACATGCTATCGGCCCCTGTGTTGAAAGGACGAGTCGGGAAGTGGATCTTTGCTTTAACAGAGTTTGATCTTCGATATGAATCGGCCAAAGCGATCAAAGGACAAGCCCTGGCCGATTTCATCGTTCAACATAGAGACGACTCAGTTGCGTATGCAGACATTGTGCCGTGGACGTTATATTTCGATGGATCTGTCTGCAGACACGGTTGCGGTATCGGCCTAGTCATCATATCCCCTCGGGGGGCAAGTTTTGAGTTCGCTTTCACTATCAAGCCTTATTATACCAACAATCAAGCAGAATATGAAGCGGTGCTTAAAGGCTTGCAGTTATTACACGAAGTCGAGGCCGATGCCGTGGAAATCATTGGTGATTCACAGCTAGTAATTAATCAACTTTCTGGGGAGTATGAGTGCAGAGACGATATTCTCAAAGTCTACAATGAGGAGTGCAAAGAGTTATTACACGGTTTCCGGATAGTAATGATGAGGCACATACCCAGGAAGCAGAATTTCGAAGCCAATGATTTAGCTCAGGGGGCATCGGGATACAGGCCGATGGCTAAAGACGTTCCAATTCAGATTGCTCTCGTGCACGCCGATGATTGGAGGTTTGATATCATTGAGTATTTGAGAAACCCTTCCCAATCGGCGTCACGAAGGATGAAATATAAAGTTTTACACTATGTCTTATTGGACGATAACCTATATTATCGGACGGTTGATGGTGTCCTACTCAAATGTCTAGGTCCTGAGGAGGCTAAGACTGTTATGGGCGAAGTACATGAAGGGATTTGTGGTACCCATCAATCGGCCCATAAAATGAAATGGCTGATGAAGCGCGTCGGATACTTTTGGCCAACCATGCTAGAAGATTGCTTCAAGTATTATAAAGGATGTCAGGATTGTCAGAAATTTGGAGCAATTCAGAGAGCACCGGCATCGGTTATGCACCCAATCATAAAGCCGTGGCCGTTTCGAGGATGGGGAATAGATATGATCGGCCAGATTAACCCACCATCAAGTAAGGGACACAAGTATATATTAGCGGCTACAGATTACTTCACAAAGTGGGTTGAGGCCGTCCCTCTCAAGAAGGTTGATTCCAAAGACGCTATTCAGTTCGTCAAGGAGCATATCATATATCGGTTTGGGTTACCTCAGACAATAACTACAGATCAGGGATCAATCTTCGTGTCTGACGAGTTCGTCCAATTTGCTGACAGCATGGGCATCAGATTGCTCAATTCTTCTCCTTACTATGCGCAGGCTAACGGGCAGGCAGAGGCTTCCAACAAGTCTTTAATCAAATTAATCAAGCGGAAAATTGACGAACAGCCGAGACAATGGCATACAACGCTGGCCGATGCTCTTTGGGCGTATCGGATGGCTTGCCATGGTGCAATCCAAGTGCCGCCCTATCAACTGGTCTACGGGCACGAAGCTGTACTGCCGTAGGAAACTGCCATCGGCTCAAGAAGGATTGCTTTGCAAGACGACTTGACAGCCGATGAGTACCATAATCTTATGGTCGATGAATTGGACGATTTGGCACATGTTCGATTACGGGCCTTGGAGAAAATCAAGCGTGATAAAGATAGAGTGGCCCGTCATTATAATAAAAAAGTCGTTGCCAAATCGTTTGAGGAAGGAGACCTTGTGTGGAAATTGATAATGCCGATTGGCTCCAGAGATAATAAATTCAGCAAATGGTCGCCTAATTGGGAAGGCCCCTTTCAAATTCATCGATGTGCTCCTCACAATGCCTATCTGCTCAAGGGATTAGATGGCGAGATTTATGGACGAGCTCTCAATGGCAAATACTTGAAACAATATTATCCCAGTATCTGGATTGACTCATGATCGGCCCTCTAGCCGATTTATGATTACAGCCGATGTAGTCAAGCATCGTCTTTAGATGGCCGGTAAATACTATCGCCCTTAGTTCAAAATTTCAGAATATGAGCCCTCATCTTCCAAAATTTGGGGGGCATATATATACAAGAATTTTCAAGGATTTTTCAGTTTGGCGATTGACTTCGGCTTTTTGGCCGATGAGATTGTTTATAATGAGACATGAACTTTCAAGGATTTTTCAGTTTGGCGATTGACTTCGGCTCTCTAGCTGATGAGATTGCTTATGATTAGATTGTTCGTATTAAAGATATATGTGTCTGGAATTTTCAAAACAAATTCGGCTGCACGGCCGATAAGGTGTGAGAGGATTTCAGAAGCAATAAATTAGACTGGAATTTTCAAAACAAATTCGGCTGCATGGCCGATAAGGTGTATGGTTATACATTATAGAAATAGCATATGCTACATCACCCTATGAAGTCTGCAATAGCAGCAATGGCTTTACGACGAATCCGTTCAACATCTTCGATAGCCTGGGCATCATCGGCCATCGTCCCTGGGATTGGTTTCAGTGATTTGCTTAGGGTAGCGAGGTACTTGGCCGATGCCTTGAGCTTTGCCGTCTGATCTTCTATGACCTTGGGTGATGCGGCTATTCCGGCTTCGACTTCCTGGATTTCTTGGCGTGTAGCGGCCAGCTTCGATTCTAGCTCTACCTCGAGGCAACGGAGTTCTTCAAGCCTATTTTTTAGCACAATCGGCTCCACCGCTAGCTCGTCCAGCCTGGTCTTATCGGCGTTCACTTGAGCTTTGCTAGCGGACAGGGCCGATTCCAGTTGTTCGCGCTGTCGTCGCTCTGCAAGTCTTTCCTTTGCTCTGAAAAGCTTGAATCGGTATTGTTCCAGGAAGATGGCCGGCGTAAGGATTTCCATTAGGTCTTCGGGCAGTTCGTCTTGGATTTCTTGTACCCTGACTCTGATGGAGGAGCAGTCTTCTACCAAACACTCCAGCGAGGCTTCTAGCCGATTCCCAATATCGGTCAGCCGATTCTTCAGATCTTCAGAGATTGGTGCCCTGGCTGTGCTGGGTAGCTCCTTATCCTCGTCATCAAGAAACTGGCCGATATCGAAGGAGAACATATCGGCTAGGTTCTGCAAATATCAACATGGGTCGAGGTTAGCCTTGTTAATCAGGAATCGGCAGAAAGAGGATCAGGGTAATCGTGGTTACCTGTGTTGGAGCATTGGTGGTGCTTGCATCGGCCTCCCTTTGCTTTGTCGACATAGTGGGCGAGGGGGTTGGCCGATGTGGTGAAGGTGATGGAGCTCTAGGCTGAAAAAGTAGGAAATTGGTGAATAGGGTTATGTGATTACGAAAATAATGCAAGAAAGAAAAAAAATCAACTCTTACCGAGACAGTCGGAGAGGGTGGTGGAGAAGGAGAAGGGGTTCTCAATCGTGGCTTGGCTCGTTCGCGTCGTTGTAAAGTTGTTTTCTTGGATCTTGGCAAAGGGGCCGATTGAGTTCTCTCCTTCAACACAGATGACACCGCAGCCTGAAAAGTATATGAAGTTAAAGTATGACAGTACAAGGGGATTATGTAAACACAGAGAAGGGATTATATTGACCTTGCGAACTGCGTGTCTGGTCCTTTTTGGTTGCGGGGCATCATCTTGGTCATCGGCCGGTGGGATCTCCGTAGCTTCGGCCGATGGCTCTTGGGTGGTTTCGGCCGATGGGTTTTCTTCTTCGTGTGCATCGGCCGCTACTGCGTCGACCTCCTCCTCCATCACTTGTTCTTCGAGGAATTCTTCCAAGGAGGGGTCTAGCTCTTCGGCATCGGCCTGGTCATCGGTTTTAGCCTTCTTGCTGGCTTTCTGCGATTTGCCTTTGGCCGGCGCTTTTCTCTTGGGGTTTTCTTTAGGCATCGGACCTTGGAGAAGTGACGCCACTTTTGGGGCAGTGAGGCCGATGATGAATTCCAGGACGGTCGACCCCGATGGAGCTATGGCTTGAGCGTAGAAGATCTTCCGTCCACTGTTGCTCACAGATGGAATCGGCTCATCTGGGACTTGAGGGCTAATGCCTTGGATAAGTTCTGTCACATAGAACCTGGCCGATTGATGAAAGATGTGAGCGGCCCACTCTTGCCACCAAGTTTGGAAGTTAATGTGCACGAAGGCATTCAGATGCAGCCGATCGCAGTCACCAAGATTGGGGAGCTTGATTTCCATTGCTTTGCTCATAATCAAGGCCGATGGGACTGTGCCTCTGCTCTCTAGGAGCTTATGAAGATGCAAACTAATGGGAAGTTGTCCGAGCCCGCATTGTCTGGCAGCTGTCATTGGGGTGTAAAACTCATAGGACAAGCTGGTGCTCCTTCCCTGAAAGACGCCTACTGGGAGCAGGCATGGAGTAAGGCTGGTCATGAATAGTTCCCTTGATTCCATGTCATCATTTATTAAGCTCAGTTGCAGATCATCTGGAAGCTCGAAGTCTCGGTCCGATGTATAGACAAACATATCCATCTTGGCTGATGGAGGGCCGGTGAAGAAGCGAATGAACCATGTAGCCATGTCATCGGCCGATTGATCTGCGCCGGGGTAGATGGAGGCTGCTTCCCCGTAGGACATGCATCTTCTGTTCCTGGGGTCTTCGTGATCGGCATATTTTGATGGGAAGCGAGAATCTGATAGAGGTGGCCGGTCAACCATGGTGTTGGTGTATATGGTTAGCCAGAGTTGAACGAACCACCATGGTCCTCCATGAGCCACAGTCTGTTTCAGCATCAAGTCTTGTGTGGAAACATGGAGTAGCCGATATACAGCTCCTAGAAGGTATCGGCC
>BDMV01000001.1:2026233-2042055 GCA_008326285.1 Oryza officinalis | reverse complement strand
ACAACAAGTTAATCTGGTCCGTTGAGGGCCCTTCTACACCAAGCACGTCAGGTTTAGGAACTAATTTGTGGTAGCGTGGCAGGGAAAGAACGACATTGGACGGGCTAAAAAACTCTCTTCAAATTCCATGTTGTCATGCATTTCCATCCTAACGGAATGTCGTTTCGACTGATATCTGGCAACGGAGACATTCTACAAAGCCCTGGAGTGGCACTCATGCGTGCTACGTCATGGAGCATGCAACATTTTCAGGGGAAAAGTTTAGAAACTTTGTGAATAAACACATTCCTCACCTTGTTTGGCACAACCTTTGGATAAGCGAGGCGTTTAGGGCAATGTCCTTAAAGTTTCGATGGAAATAACCTCCACAACAAGTTAATCTGGTCCGTTGAGGGCCCTTCTACACCGAGCACGTCAGGTTTAGGAACTAATTTGTGGTAGCGTGGCAGGGAAAGAACGACATTGGACGGGCTAAAAAACTCTCTTCAAATTCCATGTTGTCATGCATTTCCATCCTAACGGATGTCGTTTCGACTGATATCTGGCAACGGAGACATTCTATAAAAGCCCTGGAGTGGCACTCATGCGTGCTACGTCATGGAGCATGCAACATTTTCAGGGGAAAAGTTTAGAAACTTTGTGAATAAACACATTCCTCACCTTGTTTGGCACAAACCTTTGGATAAGCGAGGCGTTTAGGGCAATGTCCTTAAAGTTTCGATGGAAATAACCCCACAACAAGTTAATCTGGTCCGTTGAGGGCCCTTCTACACCGAGCACGTCAGGTTTAGGAACTAATTTGTGGTAGCGTGGCAGGGAAAGAACGACATTGGACGGGCTAAAAAACTCTCTTCAAATTCCATGTTGTCATGCATTTCCATCCTAACGGATGTCGTTTCGACTGATATCTGGCAACGGAGACATTCTACAAAGCCCTGGAGTGGCACTCATGCGTGCTACGTCATGGAGCATGAAACCTTTTCAGGGGAAAAGTTTAGAAACTTGGCGAATAAACACATTCCTCACCTTGTTTGGCACAACCTTTGGATAAGCGATGCGTTTTAGGGCAATGTTCTTAAAGTTTCGATGGAAATAACCCCACAACAAGTTAATCTGGTCCGTTGAGGGCCCTTCTACACCGAGCACGTCAGGTTTAGGAACTAATTTGTGGTAGCGTGGCAGGGCAAGAACGACATTGGATGGGCTAAAAAACACTCTTTCAAATTCCATGTTGTCATGCATTTCCATCATAACGGATGTCGTTTCAACTGATATCTGGCAACAGAGACATTCTACAAGGCCCTGGAGTGGCACTCATGCATGCTACGTCATGGAGCATGCAACCTTTTCAGGGGAAAAGTTTAGAAACTTTGTGAATAAACACATTCCTCACCTTGTTTGGCACAACTTTGGATAAGCGATGCGTTTTAAGGCAATGTCCTTAAGGTTTCGATGGAAATAACCCAACAACAAGTTAATCTGGTCCGTTGAGGGCCCTTCTACACCAAGCACGTCAGGTTTAGGAACTAATTTGTGGTAGCGTGGCAGGGAAAGAACGACATTGGACGGGCTAAAAAAACTCTCTTCAAATTCCATGTTGTCATGCATTTCCATCCTAACGGATGTCGTTTCGACTGATATCTGGCAACGGAGACATTCTACAAAGCCCTGGAGTGGCACTCATGCGTGCTACGTCATGGAGCATGCAAATTTTTCAGGGGAAAAGTTTAGAAACTTTGTGAATAAACACATTCCTCACCTTGTTTGGCACAACCTTTGGATAAGCGATGCGTTTTAGGGCAATGTCTTTAAACTTTTGATGAAAATAACCAACAACAAGTTAATCTGGTCTGTTGAGGGCCCTTCTACACCGAGCACGTCAGGTTTAGGAACTAATTTGTGATAGCGTGGCAGTGAAAGAACGACATTGGACGGGCTAAAAAACTCTGTTCAAATTCCATGTTGTCATGCATTTCCATCCTAACGGATGTCGTTTCGACTGATATCTGGCAACGGAGACATTCTACAAAGCCCTGGAGTGGCACTCATGCGTGCTACGTCATGGAGCATGCAACCTTTTCAGGGGAAAAGTTTAGAAACTTTGTGAATAAACACATTCCTCACCTTGTTTGGCACAACCTTTGGATAAGCGATGCGTTTTAAGGCAATGTCCTTAAGGTTTCGATGGAAATAACCCAATAACAAGTTAATCTGGTCCGTTGAGGGCCCTTCTACACCAAGCATGTCAGGTTTAGGAACTAATTTGTGGAAGCGTGGCAGGGAAAAGAACGACATTGGACGGGCTAAAAAACTCTGTTCAAATTCCATGTTGTCATGCATTTCCATCCTAACGGATGTCGTTTCGACTGATATCTGGCAACGGAGACATTCTACAAAGCCCTGGAGTGGCACTCATGCGTGCTACGTCATGGAGCATGCAACCTTTTTCAGGGGAAAAGTTTAGAAACTTTGTGAATAAACACATTCCTCACCTTGTTTGGCACAACATTTGGATAAGCGATGCGTTTTAAGGCAATGTCCTTAAGGTTTCGATGGAAATAATCCAATAACAAGTTAATCTGGTCCGTTGAGGGCCCTTCTACACCAAGCACGTCAGGTTTAGGAACTAATTTGTGGAAGCGTGGCAGGGAAAGAACGACATTGGACGGGCTAAAAAACTCTCTTCAAATTCCATGTTGTCATGCATTTCCATCCTAACGGATGTCGTTTCGACTGATATCTGGCAACGGAGACGTTCTACAAAGCCCTGGAGTGGCACTCATGCGTGCTATGTCATGGAGCATGCAACATTTTCAGGGGAAAAGTTTAGAAACTTTGTGAATAAACACATTCCTCACCTTGTTTGGCACAACCTTTGGATAAGCGATGCGTTTTAAGGGCAATGTCCTTCAAGTTTCGATGGAAATAACCCCACAACAAGTTAATCTGGTCTGTTGAGGGCCCTTCTACACCGAGCACGTCAGGTTTAGGAACTAATTTGTGGTAGCGTGGCAGGGAAAGAACGACATTGGACGGGCTAAAAAACTCTCTTCAAATTCCATGTTGTCATGCATTTCCATCCTAACGGATGTCGTTTCGACTGATATCTGGCAACGGAGACATTCTACAAAGCCCTGGAGTGGCACTCATGCGTGCTACGTCATGGAGCATGCAACCTTTTCAGGGGAAAAGTTTAGAAACTTTGTGAATAAACACATTCCTCACCTTGTTTGGCACAACCTTTGGATAAGCGATGCGTTTTAAGGCAATGTCCTTAAGGTTTCGATGGAAATACCCAATAACAAGTTAATCTGGTCCGTTGAGGGCCCTTCTACACCAAGCACGTCAGGTTTAGGAACTAATTTGTGGAAGCGTGGCAGGGAAAGAACGACATTGGACGGGCTAAAAAACTCTGTTCAAATTCCATGTTGTGATGCATTTCCATCCTAACGGATGTCGTTTCGACTGATATCTGGCAACGGAGACATTCTACAAAGCCCTGGAGTGGCACTCATGCATGCTACGTCATGGAGCATGCAACTTTTTCAGGGGAAAAGTTTAGAAACTTTGTGAATAAACACATTCCTCACCTTGTTTGGCCACAACATTTGGATAAGCGATGCGTTTTAAGGCAATGTGTTGATGCAAAAAAAACACACACTGGCCTGGCGAGATCTGCTTAGCTCCAGTGCAGGTCCAAATCTTGGTGAGATGCAGGCGTGCCCAGTCAGTTTGATCCTGCAACTGACAAGATATACAAACGACAGATCAAAGAACCGATCGACCAACATAGCCGATGTAGTAATTCCAGCCGATCCTGATAACAGCCGATAGCGATAGGGTTTTGAGCTATCGGCTATGTGTTCAATGTAGATTCTGACACTTGACAAGAGAGACAATCGGCTGATGATAATATGCATTAGATCGGCAATGACTTGATAAAGTGAAACGAAAGTTAGACATACTCGATCGGCTGTAGATATCAATGATACATAATCTAAATCTCAAAATATATATTTAAACCAAGTGATTGGGAGTAGATCGGACAGGGCGCCGAGACAGTATTAAATCACTTATGTCTAAAAAACATCTCAAGAGAGAGATTATATATATTCCATAGCATAGCCGATGAAGTTGATATCTAACATAGATCCAATTGCCATTAAAATCCACAAGATTAGATTAAATAGTGAAAACCTTTGTTGTCCATCGGCTAAATTCAACTTATATGCAATCCTTTATAAGCCGATACAACGTCCAGATAACTCATCGGCTGAAACCCCCGATGAAACCCCTTATCGGCAATCAAAAAGCAGGCTAAGAGATCCATGGTTCTAAGCACAAACTTAGTAGGTCAAACTCAACTGATGCAGCACTAAGTATGTAAAGAAACACGGTATCTAAATGATCAAGCCCTTGACTGATTTCAGGGTGGTAGATGCCTAAGCTAATCTAATCTAGCAAGACGATTTTAGTCCGATACCAGCCAGAAACCTAAAACGAGAAGCAGCCGATAAAGCTAAATCGACGGATGCTAATACTAGATTAACAGAAGACATATGATAAATAGCCAGGCAAATATATTATCCAAACCAGAGCAATCCGAAGAGGTCGAATGTACTGAATGCCAGCCTTGAACGACGGCCGACATGGATGATACGATTGCCTGAACCGACGGAACATTGGACTTACCCCTTCGCCGGAGATCCGACAGGCCGATGCAGCCCACGTCAGGTTGCCAAATTCCGCCGGTTGATAAATTAAACCGTAACAGAGTAAAGGTGGCGATGCGCCGAATTGTATTGATTCGAGAATTGCATTCCTTACAATAACCCGGGTGTACATTATTTATACCCATGGGGAGATACTAGTCCTTGTAGGACAAGAAAGAAACTTTCCTAAAGATAAAAGGAACTAACAAAATATTCTAATTAATAGATACAATTGCCTTCTTCGGACTCAATCCGCATGTGGCAATCCTCATGAAGCACACCAACCGAACCCGACAATGATCCTGCCATCTCCTTATCGGAATCGGCTAGATCGGCTATCCTTGTCCGATTCTGTTTCAGCCGATGCACACCGTAGCCGATTTGGCTTGCAGCCGATTCATACTCTGTTTCTGTAATCGCTTATCTCCTCCAATCGGCTTCGGCTTTAACTCTGAATCCAATGCATGATTTACCAAATTTCATCATTAACACAATGTCCTTAAGGTTTCGATGGAAATAACCCAATAACAAGTTAATCTGGTCTGTTGAGGGCCCTTCTACACCAAGCATGTCAGGTTTAGGAACTAATTTGTGGAAGCGTGGCAGGGAAAAAACGACATTGGACGGGCTAAAAAACTCTGTTCAAATTCCATGTTGTCATGCATTTCCATCCTAACGAATGTCGTTTCGACTGATATCTAGCAACGGAGACATTCTACAAAGCCCTGGAGTGGCACTCATGCGTGCTACGTCATGGTGGATGCAACATTTACAGGGGAAAAGTTTAGAAACTTTGTGAATAAACACATTCCTCATTTTGTTTGGCACAACCTTTGGATAAGCGAGGCGTTTAGGGCAATGTCCTTAAAGTTTCGATTGAAATAACCCCACAACAAGTTAATCTGGTCCGTTGAGGGCCCCTCTACACCGAGCACGTTAGGTTTAGGAACTAATTTGTGGTAGCGTGGCAAGGAAAGAAGGACATTGGACGGGCTAAAAAACTCTCTTCAAATTCCATGTTGTCATGCATTTCCATCCTAACGGATGTCGTTTTGCCTGATATCTGGGAACGGAGACATTCTACAAAGCCCTGGAGTGGCACTCATGCGTGCTACGTCATGGAGGATGCAACATTTTCAGGGGAAAAGTTTAGAAACTTTGTGAATAAACACATTCCTCACCTTGTTTGGCACAACCTTTGGATAAGCGAGGCGTTTATGGCAACGTCCTTAAAGTTTCGATTGAAATAACCCCACAACAAGTTAATCTGGTCCGTTGAGGGCCCTCTGCACCGAGCACGTCAGGTTTAGGAACTAATTTGTGGTAGCGTGGCAGGGAAAGAACGACATTTGATGGGCTAAAAAACTCTCTTCAAATTCCATGTTGTCATGCATTTCCATCCTAACGGATGTCGTTTCGGCTGATATCTGGCAACGGAGACACTCTACAAAGCCCTGGAGTGGCACTCATGCGTGCTACGTCGTGGATCATCAAACCTTTTCACGGGAAAAGTTTAGAAACTAGGCGAATAAATACATTCCTCACCTTGTTTGGCCTGACCTTGGATAAGCGATGCGTTTTAGGGCAATGTTCTTAAAGTTTCGATGGAAATAACACCACAACAAGTTAATCTGGTCCATTGAGGGCCCTTCTACACCGAGCACGTCATGTTTAGGAACTAATTTGTGGTAGCGTGGCAGGACAAGAACGACATTGGATGGACTAAAAAACACTCTTGAAATTCCATGTTGTCACGCATTTCCATCATAACGGATGTCGTTTCAACTGATATCTGGCAACAGAGACATTCTACAAGGCCCTGGAGTGGCACACATGCGTGCTACGTCATGGAGCATGCAACCTTTTCAGGGAAAAAGTTTAGAAACCAGGCGAATAAACACATTCCTCACCTTGTTTGGCACAACCTTGGATAAGCGATGCGTTTTAGGGCAATGTTCTTAAAGTTTCGATGGAAATAATCCCACAACAAGTTAATCTGGTCCGTTGAGGGCCTTTCTGCACCGAGCACGTCAGGTTTAGGAACTAATTTGTGGTAGCGTGGCGGGGCAAGAACGACATTGGATGGGCTAAAAAACACTCTTCAAATTCCATGTTGTCTTGCATTTTCATCATAACGGATGTCGTTTCAACTGATATCTGGCAACAGAGACATTCTACAAGGCCCTGGAGTGGCACACATGCGTGCTACATCATGGAGCATGCAACCTTTTCAGGGGAAAAGTTTAGAAACTTTGTGAATAAACAAATTCCTCACGTTGTTTGGCACAACCTTTGGATAAGCGATGCGTTTTAAGGCAATGTGCTTAAGGTTTCGATGGAAATAACCCAATAACAAGTTAATCTGGTCTGTTGAGGGCCCTTCTACACCAAGCATGTCAGGTTTAGGAACTAATTTGTGGAAGCGTGGCAGGGAAAAAATGACATTGGACGGGCTAAAAAACTCTGTTCAAATTCCATGTTGTCATGCATTTCCATCCTAACGGATGTCGTTTCGACTGATAGCTGGCAACGGAGACATTCTACAAAGCCCTGGAGTGGCACTCATGGGTGCTACGTCATGGTGGATGCAACATTTTCAGGGGAAAAGTTTAGAAACTTTGTGAATAAACACATTCCTCATCTTGTTTGGCACAACCTTTGGATAAGCGAGGCGTTTAGGGCAATGTCCTTAAAGTTTCGATTGAAATAACCCCACAACAAGTTAATCTGGTCCGTTGAGGGCCCCTCTACACCGAGCACGTCAGGTTTAGGAACTAATTTGTGGTAGCGTGGCAAGGAAAGAATGACATTGGACGGGCTAAAAAACTCTCTTCAAATTCCATGTTGTCATGCATTTGCATCGTAACGGATGTCGTTTCGGCTGATATCTGGCAACGGAGACACTCTACAAAGCTCTGGAGTGGCACTCATGCGTGCTACGTCATGGAGGATGCAACATTTTCAGGGGAAAAGTTTAGAAACTTTGTGAATAAACACATTCCTCACCTTGTTTGGCTCAACCTTTGGATAAGCGAGGCGTTTAGGGCAATGTCCTTAAAGTTTCGATTGAAATAACCCCACAACAAGTTAATCTGGTCCGTTGAGGGCCCCTCTACACCGAGCACGTCAGGTTTAGGAACTAATTTGTGGTAGCGTGGCAAGGAAAGAACGACATTGGACGGGCTAAAAAACTCTCTTCAAATTCCATGTTGTCTAGCATTTCCATCCTAACGGATGTCGTTTCGGCTGATATCTGGCAACGGAGACACTCTACAAAGCCCTGGAGTGGCACTCAAGCATGCTACGTCATGGAGGATGCAACATTTTCAGGGGAAAAGTTTAGAAACTTTGTGAATAAACACATTCCTCACCTTGTTTGGCACAACCTTTGGATAAGCGAGGCGTTTAGGGCAATGTCCTTAAAGTCTCGATTGAAATAACCCCACAACAAGTTAATCTGGTCCGTTGAGGGCCCTTCTACACCGAGCACGTCAGGTTTAGGAACTAATTTGTGATAGCGTGGCATGGAAAGAACGACATTGGACGGGCTAAAAAACTCTCTTCAAATTCCATGTTGTCATGCATTTCCATCCTAACGGATGTCGTTTCGGCTGATATCTGGCAACGGAGACACTCTAAAAAGCCCTGGAGTGGCACTCATGCGTGCTACGTCGTGGATCATGAAACCTTTTCAGGGGAAAATTTTAGAAACTAGGCGAATAAACACATTCCTCACCTTGTTTGGCACAACCTTGGATAAGCGATGCGTTTTAGGGCAATGTTCTTAAAGTTTCGATGGAACTAACCCCACAACAAGTTAATCTGGTCCGTTGAGGGCCCTTCTGCACCGAGCATGTCAGGTTTAGGAACTAATTTGTGGTAGCATGGCAGGGCAAGAACGACATTGGATGGGCTAAAAAACACTCTTCAAATTCCATGTTGTATTGCATTTCTATCATAACGGATGTCGTTTCAACTGATATCTGGCAACAGAGACATTCTACATGGCCCTGGAGTGGCACTCATGCGTGCTACGTCATGGAGCATGCAACCTTTTCAGGGGAAAAATTTAGAAACTTTGTGAATTAACACATTCCTCACCTTGTTTGGCACAACCTTTGGATAAGCGAGGCGTTTAGGGCAATGTCCTTAAAGTTTCGATTGAAATAACCCCACAACAAGTTAATCTGGTCCGTTGAGGGCCCCTCTACACCGAGCACGTCAGGTTAAGGAACTAATTTGTGATAGCGTGGCATGGAAAGAACGACATTGGACGGGCTAAAAAACTCTGTTCAAATTCCATGTTGTCATGCATTTCCATCCTAACGGATGTCGTTTCGGCTGATATCTGGCAACGAAGACACTTTACAAAGCCCTGGAGTGGCACTCATGTGTTCTACGTCGTGGATCATGAAACCTTTTCAGGGGAAAAGTTTAGAAACTAGGCGAATAAACACATTCCTCACCTTGTTTGGCACAACCTTGGATAAGCGATGCGTTTTAGGGCAATGTTCTTAAAGTTTCGATGGAACTAACCCCACAACAAGTTAATCTGGTCCGTTGAGGGCCCTTCTGCACCGAGCACGTCAGGTTTAGGAACTAATTTGTGGTAGCGTGGCAGGGCAAGAACGACATTGGATGGACTAAAAAACACTCTTCAAATTCCATGTTGTCACGCATTTCCATCATAACGGATGTCGTTTCAACTGATATCTGGCAACAGAGACATTCTACAAGGCCCTGGAGTGGCACACATGCGTGCTACATCATGGAGCACGCAACCTTTTCAGGGGAAAAGTTTAGAAACCAGGCGAATAAACACATTCCTCACCTTGTTTGGCACAACCTTGGATAAGCGATGCGTTTTAGGGCAATGTCCTTAAAGTTTCGATTGAAATAAACCCACAACAAGTTAATCTGGTCTGTTGAGGGCCCTTCTACACCGAGCACGTCAGGTTTAGGAACTAATTTGTGGTAGCGTGGCAGGGAAAGAACGACATTGGACGGGCTAAAAAACTCTCTTCAAATTCCATGTTGTCATGCATTTCCATCCTAACGGATGTCGTTTCGGCTGATATCTAGCAACGGAGACACTCTACAAAGCCCTGGAGTGGCACTCATGCGCGCTACGTCGTGGAGCATGAAATATTTTCCGGGGAAAAGTTTAGAAACTAGGCGAATAAACACATTCCTCACCTTGTTTGTCACAACCTTGGATAAGCGATGCGTTTTAGGGCAATGTTCTTAAAGTTTCGATGGAAATAACCCCACAACAAGTTAATCTGGTCCATTGAGGGCCCTTCTATTCACCGAGCTTGTCAGGTTTAGGAACTAATTTGTGGTAGCATGGCAGGGCAAGAACGACATTGGATGGGCTAAAAAACACTCTTCAAATTCCATGTTGTGATGCATTTCTATCATAACGGATGTCGTTTCAACTGATATCTGGCAACAGAGACATTCTACATGGCCCTGGAGTAGCACTCATGCATGCTACGTCATGGAGCATGCAACCTTTTCAGGGGAAAAATTTAGAAACTTTGTGAATTAACACATTCCTCACCTTGTTTGGCACAACCTTTGGATAAGCGAGGCGTTTAGGGCAATGTCCTTAAAGTTTTGATTGAAATAACCCCACAACAAGTTAATCTGGTCCGTGGAGGGCCCTTCTACACCGAGCATGTCAGGTTTAGGAACTAATTTGTTGTAGCGTGGCAGGGAAAGAACGACATTGGACGGGCTAAAAAACTCTCTTCAAATTCCATGTTGTCATGCATTTCCATCCTAACGGATGTCATTTCGGCTGATATCTGGCAACGGAGACATTCTACAAAGCCATGGAGTGGGACTCATGCGTGCTACGTCATGGAGCATGCAACCTTTTCAGGGGAAAAATTTAGAAACTTTGTGAATTAACACATTCCTCACCTTGTTTGGCACAACCTTTGGATAAGCGAGGCGTTTAGGGCAATGTCCTTAAAGTTTTGATTGAAATAACCCCACAACAAGTTAATCTGGTCCGTTGAGGGCCCCTCTACACCGAGCACGTCAGGTTTAGGAACTAATTTGTGATAGCGTGGCATGGAAAGAACGACATTGGACGGGCTAAAAAACTCTGTTCAAATTCCATGTTGTCATGCATTTCCATCCTAACGGATGTCGTTTCGGCTGATATCTGGCAACGAAGACACACTACAAAGCCCTGGAGTGGCACTCATGCGTGCTATGTCGTGGATCATGAAACCTTTTCAGGGGAAAAGTTTAGAAACTAGGCGAATAAGCACATTCCTCACCTTGTTTGGCACAACCTTGGATAAGCGATGCGTTTTAGGGCAATGTTCTTAAAGTTTCGATGGAACTAACCCCACAACAAGTTAATCTGGTCCGTTGAGGGCCCTTCTACACCAAGCACGTCATGTTTAGGAACTAATTTGTGGTAGCGTGGCAGGGAAAGAACGACATTGGACGGGCTAAAAAACTCTCTTCAAATTCCATGTTGTCATGCATTTCCATCCTAACGGATGTCGTTTCGACTGATATCTCGCAACGGAGACATTGTACAAAGCCCTGGAGTGGCACTCATGCGGGCTACGTCATGGAGCATGCAACATTTTCAGGGGAAAAGTTTAGAAACTTTATGAATAAACACATTCCTGACCTTGTTTGGCTCAACCTTTGGATAAGCGATGCGTTTTAAGGCAATGTCCTTAAGGTTTCGATGGAAAAAACCCAACAACAAGTTAATCTGGTCCGTTGAGGGCCCTTCTACACCAAGCACGTCAGGTTTAGGAAGTAATTTGTGGTAGCGTGGCAGGGAAAGAACGACATTGGATGGGCTAAAAAACTCTCTTCAAATTCCATGTTGTCATGCATTTCCATCCTAACGGACGTCGTCCCGACTGATATCTGGCAACGGAGACATTCTACAAAGGCCTGGAGTGGCACACATGCGTGCTACGTCATGGAGCATGCAACATTTTCAGGGGAAAAGTTTAGAAACTTTGTGAATAAACACATTCCTCACCTTGTTTGGCACAACCTTTGGATAAGCAATGCGTTTTAAGGCTATGTCCTTAAGGTTTCGATGGAAATAACCCAATAACAAGTTAATCTGGTCCGTTGAGGGTCCTTCTACACCAAGCATGTCAGGTTTAGGAACTAATTTGTGGAAGCGTGGCAGGGAAAGAACGACATTGGACGGGCTAAAAAACTTTGTTCGAATTCCATGTTGTCATGCATTTCCATCCTAACGGATGTCGTTTCGACTAATATCTGGCAACGGAGACATTCTACAAAGCCCGGGAGTGGCACTCATGCGTGCTATGTCATGGAGCATGCAACATTTTCAGGGGAAATGTTTAGAAACTTTGTGAATAAACACATTCCTCACCTTGTTTGGCACAACCTTTGGATAAGCGAGGCGTTTAGGGCAATGTCCTTAAAGTTTCGATTGAAATAAACCCACAACAAGTGAATCTGGTCTGTTGAGGGCCCTTCTACACCGAGCACGTCAGGTTTAGGAACTAATTTGTGGTAGCGTGGCAGGGAAAGAACGACATTGGACGGGCTAAAAAACTCTCTTCAAATTCCATGTTGTCATGCATTTCCATCCTAACGGATGTCGTTTCGGCTGATATCTAGCAACGGAGACATTCTACGAAGCCCTGGAGTGGCACTCATGCGCGCTATGTCGTGGAGCATGAAATCTATTCAGGGGAAAAGTTTAGAAACTAGGCGAATAAACACATTCCTCACCTTGTTTGGAACAACCTTGGATAAGCGATGCGTTTTAGGGCAATGTTCTTAAAGTTTCGATGGAAATAACCCCACAACAAGTTAATCTGGTCCGTTGAGGGCCCTTCTACACCGAGTACATCAGGTTTAGGAACTAAGTTGTGGTAGCGTGGTAGGGGAAGAACGACATTGGACGGGCTAAAAAACTCTCTTCAAATTCCATGTTGTCATGCATTTCCATCCTAACGGATGTCGTTTCAACTGATATCTGGCAACGGAGACATTCTACAAAGCCCTGGAGTGGCACTCATGCGTGCTACGTCATGAAGCATGCAACATTTTCAGCGGAAAAGTTTAGAAACTTTGTGAATAAACACATTCCTCACCTTGTTTGGCACAACCTTTGGATAAGCGAGGCATTTAGGGCAATGTCCTTAAAGTTTTGATGGAAATAACCCCACAACAAGTTAATCTGGTCCGTTGAGGGCCCTTCTACACCGAGTACATCAGGTTTAGGAACTAAGTTGTGGTAGCGTGGTAGGGGAAGAACGACATTGGACGGGCTAAAAAACTCTCTTCAAATTCCATGTTGTCATGCATTTCCATCATAACAGATGTCGTTTCAACTGATATCTGGCAACAGAGACATTCTACAAGGCCCTGGAGTGGCACACATGCGTGCTACATCATGGAGCATGCAACCTTTTCAAGGGAAAAATTTAGAAACTTTGTGAATAAACACATTCCTCACCTTGTTTGGCACAACCTCTGGATAAGCGATGCGTTTTAAGGAAATGTTCTTAAGGTTTCGATGGAAATAACCCAATAACAAGTTAATCTGGTCCGTCGAGGGCCCTTCTACACCAAGCATGTCAGGTTTAGGAACTAATTTGTGAAAGCGTGGCAGGGAAAGAACGACATTGGTCGGGCTAAAAAACTCTGTTCAAATTCCATGTTGTCATGCATTTCCATCCTAACGGATGCCGCTTCGACTGATATCTGGCAACGGAGACATTCTACAAAGCCCTGGAGTGGCACTCATGCGTGCTACGTCATGGAGCCTGCAACATTTTCAGGGGAAAAGTTCAGAAAGTTTGTCAATAAACACATTCCTCACCTTGTTTGGCACAACCTTTGGATAAGCGAGGCGTTTAGGGCAATGTCCTTAAAGTTTTGATGGAAATAACCCCACAACAAGTTAATCTGGTCCATTGAGGGCCCTTCTGCACCGAGCACGTCAGGTTTTGGAACTAATTTATGGTAGCGTGGCAAGGCAAGAATGACATTGGATGGCCTAAAAAACACTGTTCAAATTCCATGTTGTCACGCATTTCCATCATAATGGATGTCGTTTCAACTGATAACTGGCAACAGAGACATTCTACAAGGCCCTGGAGTGGCACACATGCGTGCTACGTCATGGAGCATGCAACCTTTTCAGGGGAAAAGTTTAGAAACCAGGCGAATAAACACATTCCTCACCTTGTTTGGCACAACCTTGGATAAGCGATGCGTTTTAGGGCAATGTTCTTAAAGTTTCGATGGAAATAACCCCACAACAAGTTAGTCTGGTCCGTTGAGGGCCCTTCTGCACCGAGCACGTCAGTTTTGGGAACTAAATTGTGGTAGCGTGCCAGGGCAAGAACGACATTGGATGGGCTAAAAAACACTCTTCAAATTCCATGTTGTCATGCATTTTCATCATAACGGATGTCGTTTCAACTGATATCTGGCAACAGAGACATTCTACAAGGCCCTGGAGTGGCACACATGCGTGCTACATCATGGAGCATGCAACCTTTTCAGGGGAAAAGTTTAGAAACTTTGTGAATAAACACATTCCTCATCTTATTTGGCACAACCTTTGGATAAGCAATGCGTTTTAAGGCTATGTCCTTAAGGTTTCGATGGAAATAACCCAATAACAAGTTAATCTGGTCCGTTGAGGGCCCTTCTACACCAAGCATGTCAGGTTTAGGAACTAATTTGTGGAAGCGTGGCAGGGAAAGAACGACATTGGACGGGCTAAAAAACTTTGTTCAAATTCCATGTTGTCATGCATTTCCATCCTAACGGATGTCGTTTCGACTGATATCTGGCAACGGAGACATTCTACAAAGCCCGGGAGTGGCACTCATGCGTGCTATGTCATGGAGCATGCAACATTTTCAGGGGAAATGTTTAGAAACTTTGTGAATAAACACATTCCTCACCTTGTTTGGCACAACCTTTGGATAAGCGAGGCGTTTAGGGCAAGGTCCTTAAAGTTTTGATTGAAATAAACCCACAACAAGTTAATCTGGTCCGTTGAGGGCCCTTCTACACCGAGCATGTCAGGTTTAGGAACTAATTTGTGGTAGCGTGGCAGGGAAAGAACGACATTGGACTTGCTAAAAAACTCTTTTCAAATTCCATGTTGTCATGCATTTCCATCCTAACGGATGTCGTTTCGGCTGATATCTGGCAACGGAGACATTCTACAAAGCCCTGGAGTGGCACTCATGCGTGCTACGTCATGGAGCATGAAATCTTTTCAGGGGAAAAGTTTAGAAACTAGGCGAATAAACACATTCCTCACCTTGTTTGGCACAACCTTGGATAAGCGATGCGTTTTAGGGCAATGGTCTTAAAGTTTCGATGGAAATAACCCCACAACAAGTTAATCTGGTCCGTTGAGGGCCCTTCTGCACCGAGCACGTTAGGTTTAGGAACTAATTTGTGGTAGCGTGGCAGGGCAAGAACGACATTGGATGGGCTAAAAAACACTCTTCAAATTCCATGTTGTCATGAATTTCTATCATAACGGATGTCGTTTCAACTGCTATCTGGCAACAGAGACATTCTACATGGCCCTGGAGTGGCACTCATGCGTGCTACGTCATGGAGCATTCTACCTTTTCAGGGGAAAAATTTAGAAACTTTGTGAATTAACACATTCCTCACCTTGTTTGGCACAACCTTTGGATAAGTGATGCGTTTTAAGGCAATGTCCATAAGGTTTCGATGGAAATAACCCAATATCAAGTTAATCTGGTCCGTTGAGGGCCCTTCTACACCAAGCTCGTCAGGTTTAGGAACTAATTTGTGGAAGCGTGGCAGGGAAAGAACGACATTGGACGGGCTAAAAAACTCTCTTCAAATTCCATGTTGTCATGCATTTCCATCCTAACGGACGTTGTTTCGACTGATATCTGGCAACGGAGACGTTCAGGGAAAGAACGACATTGGACGGGCTAAAAACTCTCTTCAAAATTCCTGTTGTCACGCATTTCCATCATAATGGATGTCGTTTTGACTGATATCTCACAATGGAGACATTCTACAAGGCCCTGGAGTGGCACTCATGCGTGCTACGTCATGGAGCATGCAACCTTTT
>BDMV01000001.1:1979879-2022072 GCA_008326285.1 Oryza officinalis | reverse complement strand
ACCTTTGGATAAGCGAGGCGTTTAGGGCAATGTCCTAAAAGTTTTGATGGAAATAACCCCACAACAAGTTAATCTTGTCCGTTGAGGGCCCTTCTACACCGAGCACGTCAGGTTTAGGAACTAATTTGTGGTAGCGTGGCAGGGAAAGAACGACATTGGACGGGCAAAAAAACTCTCTTCAAATTCCATGTTGTCATGCATTTCCATCCTAACGGATGTTGTTTCAACTGATATCTGGCAACGGAGACATTCTACAAAGCCCTGGAGTGGCACTCATGCATGCTACGTCATGAAGCATGCAACATTTTCAGGGGAAAAGTTTAGAAACTTTGTGAATAAACACATTCCTCACCTTGTTTGGCACAACCTTTGGATAAGCGAGGCGTTTAGGCCAATGTCCTTAAAATTTTGATGGAAATAACCCCACAACAAGTTAATCTGGTCCGTTGAGAGCCCTTCTACACCGAGCACGTCAGGTTTAGGAACTAATTTGTGGTAGCGTGGCAGGGGAAGAATGACATTGGACGGGCTAAAAAACTCTCTTCAAATTCCATGTCGTCATGCATTTCCATCCTAACGGATGTCGTTTCGGCTGATATCTGGCAACGGAGACATTCTACAAAGCCCTGGAGTGGCACTCATGCGCGCTACGTCATGGAGCATGAAATCTTTTCAGGGGAAAAGTTTAGAAACTAGGCGAATAAACACATTCCTCACCTTGTTTGGCACAACCTTGGATAAGCGATGCGTTTTAGGGCAATGTTCTTAAAGTTTCGATGGAAATAACCCCACAACAAGTTAATCTGGTCCGTTGAGGGCCCTTCTGCACCGAGCACGTCAAGTTTAGGAACTAATTTGTGGTAGCGTCGCAGGGCAAGAACGACATTGGATGGGCTAAAAAACACTCTTCAAATTCCTTGATGTCATGCATTTCTATCATAACGGATGTCGTTTCAACTGATATCTGGCAACAGAGACATTCTACATGGCCTTGGAGTGGCACTCATGCGTGCTACGTCATGGAGCATGCAACCTTTTCAGGGGAAAAATTTAGAAAGTTTGTGAATAAACACATTCCTCACCTTGTTTGGCACAACCTTTGGATAAGCGATGCGTTTTAAAGCAATGTCCTTAAGGTTTCGATGGAAATAACCCAATAACAAGTTAATCTGGTCCGTTGATGGCCCTTCTACACCAAGCACGTCAGGTTTAGAAGCTAATTTGTGGAAGTGTGGCAGGGAAAGAACGACATTGGACGGGCTAAAAAACTCTCTTCAAATTCCATGTTGTCTTGCATTTCCATCCTAACGGATGTCGTTTCGACTGATATCTGGCAACGGAGACGTTGTACAAAGCCCTGGAGTGGCACTCATGCGTGCTACGTCATGGAGCATGCAACATTTTCAGGGGAAAAGTTTAGAAACTTTGTGAATAAACACATTCCTTACCTTGTTTGGCACAACCTTTGGATAAGCGATGCGTTTTAAGGCAATGTCCTTAAGGTTTCGATAGAAATAACCCAACAACAAGTTAATCTGGTCCGTTGAGGGCCCTTCTACACCGAGCATGTCAGGTTTAGGAACTAATTTGTGGTAGCGTGGCAGGGAAAGAACGACATTGGACGGGCTAAAAAACTCTCTTCAAATTCCATGTTTGTCATGCATTTCCATCCTAACGGATGTCGTTTCACTGATATCTGGCAACGGAGACATTCTACAAAGCCCTGGAGTGGCACTCATGCGTGCTACGTCATGGAAGCATGCAACCTTTTCAGGGGAAAAGTTTAGAAACTTTGTGAATAAACACATTCCTCACCTTGTTTGGCACAACCTTGGATAAGCGATGCGTTTTAGGGCAATGTTCTTAAAGTTTCGATGAAAATAACCCCACAACAAGTTAATCTGGTCCGTTGAGGGCCCTTCTGCATCGAGCAGGTCAGGTTTAGGAACTAATTTGTGGTAGCGTGGCAGGGCAAGAACGACATTGGATGGGCTAAAAAACACTCTTCAAATTCCATGTTGTCATGCATTTCCATCCTAACGGATGTCGTTTCGGCTGATATCTGGCAACAGAGACATTCTACAAAGCCCTGGAGTGGCACTCATGCGCGCTACGTCGTGCAGCATGAAACCTTTTCAGGGGAAAAGTTTAGAAACTAGGCGAATAAACACATTCCTCACCTTGTTTGGCACAACCTTGGATAAGCGATGCGTTTTAGGGCAATGTTCTTAAAGTTTCGATGGAAATAACCCCACAACAAGTTAATCTGGTCCGTTGAGGGCCCTTCTGCACCGAGCACGTCAGGTTTAGGAACAAATTTGTGGTAGCGTGGCATGGCAAGAACGACATTGGATGGGCTAAAAACACTCTTCAAATTCCGTGATGTCATGCATTTCTATCATAACGGATGTCGTTTCAATTGATATCTGGCAACAGAGACATTCTACATGGCCCTGGAGTGGCACTCATGCGTGCTACGTCATGGAGCATGCAACCTTTTCAGGGGAAAAATTTAGAAACTTTGTGAATAAACACATTCCTCACCTTGTTTGGCACAACCTTTGGATAAGCGATGCGTTTTAAAGCAATGTCCTTAAGGTTTCGATGGAAATCACCCAATAACAAGATAATTTGGTCTGTTGAGGGCCCTTCTACACCAAGCACGTTAGGTTTAGGAACTAATTTGTGGAAGCGTGGCAGGGAAAGAACGACATTGGACGGGCTAAAAAACTCTCTTCAAATTCCATGTTGTCATGCATTTCCATCCTAACGGATGTCGTTTCGACTGATATCTGGCAACGGAGACGTTGTACAAAGGCCTGGAGTGGCACTCATGCGTGCTACGTCATGGAGCATGCAACATTTTCAGGGGAATAGTTTAGAAACTTTGTCAATAAACACATTCCTCACCTTGTTTGGCACAACCTTTGGATAAGCGAGGCGTTTAGGGCAATGTCCTTAAAGTTTCGATCGAAATAACCCCACAACAAGTTAATCTCGTCCGTTGAGGGCCCTTCTACACCGAGCACGTCAGGTTTAGGAACTAATTTGTGGTAGCGTGGCAGGGAAAGAACGACATTGGACGGGCTAAAAAACTCTCTTCAAATTCCATGTTGTCATGCATTTCCATCATAACGGATGTCGTTTCAACTGATATCTGGCAACAGAGACATTCTACATGGCCCTGGAGTGGCACTCATGCGTGCTACGTCATGGAGCATGCAACCTTTTCAGGGGAAAAATTTAGAAACTTTGTGAATAAACACATTCCTCACCTTGTTTGGCACAACCTTTGGATAAGCGATGCGTTTTAAAGCAATGTCCTTAAGGTTTCGATGGAAATAACCCAATAACAAGATAATTTGGTCCGTTGAGGGCCCTTCTACACCAAGCACGTCAGGTTTAGGAACTAATTTCTGGAAGCGTGGCAGGGAAAGAACGACATTGGACGGGCTAAAAAACTCTCTTCAAATTCCATGTTGTCATGCATTTCCATCCTAACGGATGTCGTTTCGACTGATATCTGGCAACGGAGACGTTGTACAAAGCCCTGGAGTGGCACTCATGCGTGCTACGTCATGGAGCATGCAACATTTTCAGGGGAATAGTTTAGAAACTTTGTCAATAAACACATTCCTCACCTTGTTTGGCACAACCTTTGGATAAGTGAGGCGTTTAGGGCAATTTCCTTAAAGTTTCGATTGAAATAACCCCACAACAAGTTAATCTCATCCATTGAGGGCCCTTTTACACCGAGCACGTCAGGTTTAGGAACTAATTTATGGTAGCGTGGCAGGGAAAGAACGACATTGGACGGGCTAAAAAACTCTCTTCAAATTCCATGTTGTCATGCATTTCCATCCTAACGGATGTCGTTTCGACTGATATCTGGCAACGGAGACATTCTACAAAGCCCTGGAGTGGCACTCATGCGCGCTACGTCGTGGAGCATGAAACCTTTTCAGGGGAAAAGTTTAGAAACTAGGCGAATAAACACATTCCTCACCTGGTTTGGCACAACCTTGGATAAGCGATGCGGTTTAGGGCAATGTTCTTAAAGTTTCGATGAAAATAACCCCACAACAAGTTAATCTGGTCCGTTGAGGGCCCTTCTGCACCGAGCACGTCAGGTTTAGGAACTAATTTGTGGTAGCGTGGCAGGGCAAGAACGACATTGGATGGGCTAAAAAACACTCTTCAAATTCCATGTTGTCATGCATTTCCATCATAACGGATGTCGTTTCAACTGATATCTGGCAACAGAGACATTCTACATGGCCCTGGAGTGGCACTCATGCGTGCTACGTCATGTTGCATGCAACCTTTTCAGGGGAAAAATTTAGAAACTTTATGAATAAACACATTCCTCACCTTGTTTGGCACAACCTTTGGATAAGCGATGCGTTTTAAAGCAATGTCCTTAAGGTTTCGATGGAAATACCCCAATAACAAGTTAATCTGGTCCGTTGAGGGCCCTTCTACACCAAGCATGTCAGGTTTAGGAACTAATTTGTGGAAGCGTGGCAAGGAAAGAACGACATTGGACGGGCTAAAAAACTCTCTTCAACTTCCATGTTGTCATGCATTTCCATCCTAACGGATGTCGTTTAGACTGATATCTGGCAACGGAGACATTCTACAAAGCCCTGGACTGGCACTCATGTGTGCTACGTCATGAAGCATGCAACATTTTCAGGGGAAAACTTTAGAAATTTTGTGAATAAACACATTCCTCACCTTGTTTGGCACAACCTTTGGATAAGTGAGGCGTTTAGGGCAATGTCCTTAAAGTTTTGATGGAAATAACGCCACAACAAGTTAATCTGGTCTGTTGAGGGCCCTTCTACACCAAGCACGTCAGGTTTAGGAACTAATTTGTGGTAGCGTGGCATGGGAAGAACCACATTGGACAGGCTAAAAAACACTCTTCAAATTCCATGTTGTCATGCATTTCCATCCTAACGGATGTTGTTTCGGCTGATATCTGGCAACGGATACATTCTACAAAGCCCTGGAGTGGCACTCATGCATGCTACGTCATGGGGCATGAAACCTTTTCAGGGGAAAAGTTTAGAAACTAGGCGAATAAACACATTCCTCACCTTGTTTGGCACAACCTTGGATAAGCGATGCGTTTTAGGGCAATGTTCTTAAAGTTTCGATGGAAATAACCCCACAACAAGTTAATCTGGTCCGTTGAGGGCCCTTCTGCACCGAGCACGTCAGGTTTAGGAACTAATTTGTGGTAGCGTGGTAGGGAAAGAACGACATTGGACGGGCTAAAATACTTTATTCAAATTCCATGTTGTCATGCATTTCCATCCTAACGGTTGTCGTTTCGGCTGATATCTGGCAACGGAAACATTCTACAAAGCCCTGGAGTGGCACTCATGCGTGCTACATTGTGGAGCATAAAACCTTTTCAGGGAAGAAGTTTAGAAACTAGGCGAATAAACACATTCCTCACCTTGTTTGGCACAACCTTGGATAAGCGATGCGTTTTAGGGCAATGTTCTTAAAGTTTCGATGGAAATAACCCCACAACAAGTTAATCTGGTCCGTTGAGGGCCCTTCTACACCGAGCACGTCAGGTTTAGGAATTAATTTGTGGTAGCGTGGCATGGGAAGAACGACATTGGACAGGCTAAAAAACACTCTTCAAATTCCATGTTGTCAAGCATTTCCATCCTAACGGATGTCGTTTCGGCTGATATCTGGCAACGGATACATTCTACAAAGCCCTGGAGTGGCACTCATGCATGCTACGTCATGGGGCATGAAACCTTTTCAGGGGAAAAGTTTAGAAACTAGGCGAATAAACACATTCCTCACCTTGTTTGGCACAACCTTGGATAAGCGATGCGTTTTAGGGCAATGTTCTTAAAGTTTCGATGGAAATAACCCCACAACAAGTTAATCTGGTCCGTTGAGGGCCCTTGTGCACTGAGCACGTCAGGTTTAGAAACTAATTTGTGGTAGCGTGGCAGGGAAAGAACGACATTGGACTGGCCAAAATACTCTATTCAAATTCCATGTTGTCATGCATTTCCATCCTAACGGATGTCGTTTCGGCTGATATCTGGCAACGGAAACATTCTACAAATCCCTGGAGTGGCACTCATGCATGCTACGTCGTGGAGCATAAAACCTTTTCAGGGAAGAAGTTTAGAAACTAGGCGAATAAACACATTCCTCACCTTGTTTGGCACAACCTTGGATAAGCGATGCGTTTTAGGGCAATGTTCTTAAAGTTTCGATGGAAATAACCCCACAACAAGTTAATCTGGTCCGTTGAGGGCCCTTCTACACCGAGCACGTCAGGTTTAGGAATTAATTTGTGGTAGCGTGGCATGGGAAGATGGACATTGGACGGGCTAAAAAACACTCTTCAAATTCCATGTTGTCATGCATTTTGATCCTAACGGATGTCGTTTCGGCTTATATCTGGCAACGGATACATTCTACAAAGCCCTGGAGTGGCACTCATGCATGCTACGTCATGAAGCATGCAACATTTTCAGGGAAGAAGTTTAGAAACTAGGCGAATAAACACATTCCTCACCTTGTTTGGCACAACCTTGGATAAGCGATGCGTTTTAGGGCAATGTTCTTAAAGTTTCGATGGAAATAACCCCACAACAAGTTAATCTGGTCCGTTGAGGGCCCTTCTGCACCGAGCACGTCATGTTTACGAACTAATTTGCGGTAGCGTGGCAGGGCAAGAACGACATTGGATGGGCTAAAAAACACTCTTCCAATTCCATGTTGTCATGCATTTCCATCATAACGGATGTCGTTTCAACTGATATCTGCCAACAGAGACATTCTACAAGGCCCTGGAGTGGCACACATGCGTGCTACGTCCTGGAGCATGCAACCTTTTCAGGGGAAAAGTTTAGAAACTTTGCGAATAAACACATTCCTCACCTTGTTTGGCACAACCTTTGGATAAGCGATGCGTTTTAAGGCAATGTCCTTAAGGTTTCGATGGAAATAACCCAATAACAAGTTAATCTGGTCCGCTGAGGGCCCTTCTACACCAAGCACGTCAGGTTTAGGAACTAATTTGTCGAAGCGTGGCAAGGAAAGAACGACATTGGACGGGCTAAAAAACTCTCTTCAACTTCCATGTTGTCATGCATTTCCATCCTAACGGATGTCGTTTCGACTGATATCTGGCAACGAAGACATTCTACAAAGCCCTGGACTGGCACTCATGTGTGCTACGTCATGAAGCATGCAACATTTTCAGGGGAAAACTTTCGAAACTTTGTGAATAAACACATTCCTCACCTTGTTCGGCACAACCTTTGGATAAACGATGCGTTTAGGGCAATGTCCTTATAGTTTTGATGGAAATAACGCCACAACAAGTTAATCTGGTCCGTTGAGGGCTCTTCTACACCAAGCACATCAGGTTTAGGAACTAATTTGTCTTAGCGTGGCATGGGAAGAACGACATTGGACAGGCTAAAAAACACTCTTCAAATTCCATGTTGTCATGCATTTCCATCCTAACGGATGTCGTTTCGGCTGATATCTGGCAACGGATACATTCTACAAAGCCCTGGAGTGGCACTCATGCTTGCTACGTCATGGGGCATGAAACCTTTTCAGGGGAAAAGTTTAGAAACTAGGCGAAAAAACACATTCCTCACCTTGTTTGGCACAACCTTGGATAAGCGATGCGTTTTAGGGCAATGTTCTAAAAGTTTCGATGGAAATAACCCCACAACAAGTTAATCTGGTCCGTTGAGGGCCCTTCTGCACCGAGCACGTCAGGTTTAGGAACTAATTTGTGGTAGCGTGGCAGGGAAAGAACGACATTGGACGGGCTAAAATACTCTATTCAAATTCCATGTTGTCATGCATTTCCATCCTAACGGATGTCGTTTCGGCTGATATCTGGCAACGGAAACATTCTACAAAGCCCTGGAGTGGCACTCATGCGTGCTACGTCGTGGAGCATAAAACCTTTTCAGGGAAGAAGTTTAGAAACTAGGCGAATAAACACATTCCTCACCTTGTTTGGCGCAACCTTGGATAAGCGATGCGTTTTAGGGCAATGTTCTTAAAGTTTCGATGGAAATAACCCCACAACAAGTTAATCTGGTCCATTGAGGGCCCTTCTACACCAAGCACGTCAGGTTTAGGAAATAATTTGTGGTAGCGTGGCAGGGAAAGAACGACATTGGACGGGCTAAAAAACTCTCTTCATATTCCATGTTGTCATGCATTTCCATCCTAACGGATGTCGTTTCGACTGATATCTGGCAATAGAGACATTCTACAAGGCCCTGGAGTGGCACACATGCGTGCTACGTCAAGGAGCATGCAACCTTTTCATGGGAAAAGCTTAGAAACTTTGTGAATAAACGCATTCCTCACCTTGTTTGGCACAACCTTTCGATAAGCGATGCGTTTTAAGGCAATGTCCTTAAGGTTTCGATGGAAATAACCCAACAACAAGTTAATCTGGTCCATTAAGGGCCCTTCTACACCAAGCATGTCAGGTTTAGGAACTAATTTGTGGTAGCGTGGCAGGGAAAGAACGACATTGGACGGGCTAAAAAACTCTCTTCATATTCCATGTTGTCATGCATTTCCATCCTAACGGATGTCGTTTCGACTGATATCTGACAACGGAGACATTCTACAAAGCCCTGGAGTGGCACTCATGCATGCTACGTCATGGAGCATGCAACATTTTCAGGGGAAAAGTTTAGAAGCTTTGTGAATAAACACATTCCTCACCTTGTTTGGCACAACCTTTGGATAAGCGAGGCGTTTAGGGCAATGTCCTCAAAGTTTCGATTAAAATAACCCCACGACAAGTTAATCTGATCCGTTGTGGGCCCTTCTACACCGAGCACGTCAGGTTTAGGAACTAATTTGTGGTAGCGTGGCAGGGAAAGAACGACATTGGACGAGCTAAAATACTCTATTCAAATTCCATGTTGTCATGCATTTCCATCCTAACGGATGTCGTTTCGGCTGATATCTGGCAACGGAGACATTCTACAATGCCCTGGAGTGGCACTCATGCGTGCTACGTCGTGGAGCATAAAACCTTTTCAGGGAAGAAGTTTAGAAACTAGGCGAATAAACACATTCCTCACCTTGTTTGGCACAACCTTGGATAAGCGATGCGTTTTAGGGCAATGTTCTTAAAGTTTCGATGGAAATAACCCCACAACAAGTTAATCTGGTCCGTTGAGGGCCCTTCTGCACCGAGCACGTCATGTTTAGGAACTAATTTGCGGTAGCGTGGCAGGGCAAGAACGACATTGGATGGGCTAAAAAACACTCTTCCAATTCCATGTTGTCATGCATTTCCATCATAACGGATGTCGTTTCAACTGATATCTGGTAACAGAGACATTCACCAAGGCCCTGGAGTGGCACACATGCGTGCTACGTCATGGAGCATGCAACCTTTTCAGGGGAAAAGTTTAGAAACTTTGTGAATAAACACATTCCTCACCTTGTTTGGCACAACCTTTGGATAAGCGATGGGTTTTAAGGCAATGTCCTTAAGGTTTCGATGGAAATCACCCAATAACAAGTTAATCTGATCCGCTGAGGGCCCTTCTACACCAAGCATGTCAGGTTTACGAACTAATTTGTCGAAGCGTGGCAAGGAAAGAAGCGTGGTTTAGGAACTATCGCCCTTAGTTCAAATTTTACAACATGAGCCCTCATCTTCTAAAATTTGAGGGGCATATATATATATGTGTACAAGTACGGAATTTTCTCTAAGGAATTTTTCAAGGACTTTTTCAGAGAGTTCTCACATTGGATTTTTCAGTGTGAAATCGATTTCGGCTTTTTAGCCGATGAGATTTGCTTATAGTAAAGTACACAGGAATTTTCCAGATTGGAATTTTTTTGTGGAATTTTTCGAGGAGATTTCACATTGGATTTTTCAGTTTGCAATTGATTTCGGCTTTTTGGCCGATGCGTTTATTCATCAGACATATATATACAATTTTCAAGTTTGGAATTTTCTTTTTGAGTAAGATCAAATTCGGCTTTCTGGCCGATGCGATTATTTATAGTGAAGTACATGGGAGCTTTCAAGACACGACTCATTGGAGTGAGATTAAAATTGGAAGGTTTCAGACGCGATATTCAGATTGGAATTTTCAGATCAAATTCGGCTGCTTGGCCGATGAGGTTTATATTTACACAGTACAAAGATAACGTGTGCTACATCACCCTATGAAATCTGCAATAGCGGCAATGGCTTTGCGACGAATCTGCTCGATGTCTTCTATGGCCTGGGCATCGTCGGCTGCTGACCCTGGGATCGGCTTTAGTGATTTGCTCAGGGTTGCAAGGTATTTGGCTGATGCCTTGAGCTTCGCCGTCTGATCTTCAATGGCCTTGGGTGATGCAGCTATTCCGGCTTCAACTTCTTGGATTTCTCAGCGTATGGATTCCAGCTTCGATTCCAGCTCTGCCTCGAGGTGACGGAGTTCTTCAAGCTTGTGTTTCAGGACAATCGGCTCCACCGCTAGGTCGTCCAGCTTGGTTTTGTCGGCATTAACTTGAGCCTTGCTAGCGGTCAGGGCCGATTCCAGTTGTTCACGCTCACGTCGCTCTGCGAGTCTTTCTTTTGCTTTGGTGAGCTTGAATCGATATTGCTCCAAGAAGATGGGCAGTGTCAGAGTCTCCATTAGATCTTCAGGCAGTTCGTCTTGGATTTCTTGTACCCTGGATCTGACGGGGGTGCAGTCTTCTACCAAACACTCCAACGAGGCCTCCAGCCAATTGGCGATGTCGGCCAGCCGGTTCTTTAGATCATCGGAGATTGGCGCCTTGGCTGTGCTGGGCAGTTCCTTGTCCTCGTCATCGAGAAACTGGCCGATATCAAATGAGAACATATCGGCTAGGCTCTGCAAACGTTGACATGGGTCAAGCTCAATCTTGCTTAAAAGGAGCTGACAGAAAGGGTATTAGAATAAGTCTAGTCACCTGAGTTGGAGTATCGGTGGCGCTTGCATCGGCCTCCCTTTGCTGTGCTGACACAGTAGGCGAGGGGGTTGGCCAATGTGGTGAAGGTGACGCAACCCTAGGCTGAAGAAGCAGGAAATTTGTAATAGGGTTATAAGATTAGCAAAATAATACTCAAATCAACTCTTACCGAGGCAATCGGAGAGGGTGCTGGAGAAGGAGAAGGAGTCCTCAATCGTGCTTTAGCCCATTCACGCCGTTGTAAGGTTACCTTCTTAGTCCTTGGCAGAGGGGCTGATTGGGTTCTTTCCTTCAATACAGACGATGCCGCGGCCTAAAAGGATGTTGAATTAAAGTACAGCAGTAGGAAGGGATTGTGTGAGCATGGAGAAGAGATTGTGTTTACCTTGCGAACTGCATGTTTGGTCCTTCTTGGTTGGGGGGCATCGCTTTGGTCATCGGCCGGTGGGATCTCAGTGGTTTCGGCCGATGGTTCCTTGGTGATTTCAGCCGATGTATTTTCTTCTTCATATGTATCGGCGGCTGCTGCATCGACTTCCTCCTCCATCACTTGTTCTTCAAGGAATTCTTCTATGGAGGGATCCAGCTCTTCAAGATCTGCTTGGTCATCAATTTTGGCTTTCTTGCTGGATTTTTGGGCTTTGCCCTTGGATGGCGCTTTCCTTTTGGGGTTTTCTTCGATCATCGGCCCTTGGAGCAGTGATGATATTTTTGGGGCGTTGAGGCCGATGATAGATTCCAGGATGGTTGACCCCGATGGAGCTATGGCTTGAGCGTAGAAGATTTTCTGTCCGCTGTTGCTCACAGATGGAATCGGCTCATCCGGGAGTTGAGGGCTGATGCCTTGGATAAGTTCTGTCACATAGAACCTGGCCGATTGATGAAAGATGTGAGCGGCCCATTCTTGCCACCATGTTTGGAAGCTGATGTGGACGAAGGCATTCAGGTGCAGCCGATCGTAGTCACCAAGATTTGGGAGCTCGATTTCCAGCGCCTTGTTCATGACCAGGGCTGATGGAACTATGCCTCTGCTCTCTAGGAGCTTATGAAGATGCAAGCTGATGGGAAGTTGCCCGAGCCCGCATTGCCTAGCAGCTGTCATTGGGTTGTAAAATTCATAGGACAGGCTGGTGCTCCTTCCCTGAAAAATGCCCACTGGGAGCAGGCATGGAGTGAGGCCGATCATAAATAATTCCCTTGACTCCATGTCATCATTTACCAGGCTCAGTTGCAGATCGTCTGGGAGCTCATAGTCTCGGTCCGATGTATAGACAAACATGTCCATCCTGGCTGATGGAGGGCCGGTGAAGAAAGGGATGAACCATGCGGCCATGTCATCGGCCGATTGGTCTGCGCCGGGGTAGACGGAGGCTGCTTCCCCATAGGACATGCATCGTCTATTCCTTGGGTCTTCGTGATCGGCATACTTTGATGGGAAACGAGAATCTGATAGAGGTGGCCGATCAACCATGGTGTTGGTGTGAATTGTTAGCCAGAGCTGAATGAACCACCATGGTCCTCCATGTGCCACGGTCTGTTTCAGCATCAAATCTTGTGTGGCAATGTGAAGTAACCGATTTACAGCCCCCAAGAGGTATCGGCCGAGTGGGATTTGTTTTTTGCTGACCAGGGCCTGAGCCAAATGCTGACAGTTTGTAGTGGGGCCACAGGTCGATCCGCAGAAGACGAATCTTTCCAACCACAATGTTAAGAAGCCTACATGTTCTCGCTCTGAGACCGATCCTTGTTCCATGTGCTCAGAAATGTACCCAGACCAGCCTCCAATCTTCTTGGTCTGCAGTTTGTAGCTGCTGTTTATCAGGAGGCTAAAGGGGTTGATCTCAGAGTCGATGTCTAGTCCTGTGAGTACCTTGACATCTATAAGGGTTGGGGTCATCGGACCTTGCTTGAACATAAAGGCGTTCAAGGTACTTGACCAGAAGTAGCTGGCAGCTGACATTAGTGGCTCATTCTTCTTGGTATCGGCCAGGGACAAAGTTATGCATTGGCCGATTCCAATTTCGTCCCAGTGGACTTGTTTGGCAGCAGCAATCCTTTTGTGCCAAGTCCTGTATCCATTCAGCTTCGATGGCCGTGACCTGAAGGTATGTTTCCATGCAGAAACAGTGGGCTTGGCTTGCCTGAAGGGGATTCTGTCAGTCTCGGCGTTGATTAGCCAAGTTGGGTCGCAGTCGCCCATGGGGCCTAGCAGGAAGCGGTGAGATTTGTCGTCGGTGGGGTTCAAGATTTGGTCTTTGAAGACCTATATCATAGAAATGACGATGAAGATATAAGACCTAGGGGGCAGAGAGTAAAAACCCTAGCTTGGAGAAATCGGCGGAGAAAGCGATAATGCAGGTTTGAGTGAGTCGACATACCGCAGGGATCTCGGACGCGTAGAATGGGGCGAAAGCCATCGTTGTCCTTGAAGGGGTTGCTGTGGAGAGGGTCGATGTCGACAGGACGCCGAGGGGTCACCGGAGTTGAAGAACACGAAGGGTTCGCTGAATTGGCGGCGGAAGGGTTTTAATCTGGATCTGCGCGGTTTTCAGACAAGATCTAGCGAAGAAGTCGATGAGTTCCTCGGAGCTAATTCCGCCACATTATATAATGAAGCGGAATTGGGGGGCATGTGTTAACGGCGAAATTTGGTAATCGACCTGGAAGCGGAAGGGGAACCGAAGCAGAGAAGAAGGATTGAGTTGGAGACAGACCAGGTTTCGTATCGGACCCGGTGGTCGTATCGGACTAGGAAAGGCGTTGCTGTAAAGAGCGTATCGGCCGATACGGATTTGGTTTGGTGGTGAGCCGATACGGTTTGTAAGTTGACAGCGTCGATGTGGGGTTGGTCTGGGCTCGAGATAAGTTTTAAGGAAGTTGCCAAATAGAGATAAAGCTCAGTTTTAGGCAATTATATCTTGTAAATTAGGTAGTTTAGATCTAATCTGTGGCTAGAGTCTGCCGCAAAGACTTGTTTGTTAGTTGTAGATAAGATCGTACTCGACAAGGGTTCTGTTGTAATCTCGGGAATAAATATCCCGATAGTTTGTACATGCACGGACTCTCTCTCGAACTTTCAACACACAATACAATCTATTTTCGGCGCATCGCCAACCCTCGCAAGAGGTCCCCTTCGACGAGTTCTTGCTTCCTCGGAGCAGAGGTAAGAGCTCGTTCCCGACGATCTACATCGTCGGGGCTAGCGTGTCGTTTTAGACACGTTAAGCCTCGATGATGTGATCATCGTCTATCATGTCTTGGATAATCTTGATAGGCATCTTAATTAAACCTTGCCAGCGGTTTACCCGTTTTAGGGTTTATTGCCGACGATGGTTTAATTCTTATGCTTGGTTTGATTGTTCAAAGCATCTACCATCCCCAAAAGCAATCGACGACTTGATTTTCTTTGCGTTAAGTCTCAATTCACACTTTGAGTCCTGTTTTGAGATTTAACACAAAGCCTGTTTTCGGTTGTAATTACGGATAGAACCGGGGTTTCAGCCGGTCTTACCTAACGCATGTGATTGCTCTATGTTTTTGCATGTGTTTACCACTTATACATGTGGATCGGTAAATATAAATATGTCAATTGAAAGGAATTCTTAGGATTTCTCTATGGTTGATGTGTTTATATCGGCCGATTGGCTTGTGTAAGTTTGCACTAGAGTATTAGTTAGTGTAATTATCTTCGTTATCCTTATCGGCCCGTGCCATTAGTTGATGTTTACATATCGACAAAGGCCAAGAAGATCAGATTCATGCTTTACTTATATTTTATTGCAAGTGAGCCGATGTAGCGTTGCCCTATCGGCCGGGCTATGACAATGTGTCATCGGTCTATCGGCCGATTGGCCATTGTTTTCTGACTTGGTTTACTTCTTTCTTTTTGATTGCAGATCAAATCAACTGGCACGCTCTGCGCACGACTAGGCAAGCCATTTGGACCTGCACTGGAGTTAAGCAGATCTCCCAGGCCACCGTGGTAACGCGGAACCCGTTTGGTTGCTGGACGGGTCGAAATTCTGCGCCAACACGGAGACATTCTACAAAGCCCTGGAGTGGCACTCATGCGTGCTACGTCGTGGGGCATGAAACCTTTTCAGGGGAAAAGTTTAGAAACTAGGCGAATAAACACATTCCTCATCTTGTTTGGCACAACCTTGGATAAGCGATGCATTTTAGGGCAATGTTCTTAAAGTTTCGATGGAAATAACACCACAACAAGTTAATTTGGTCTGTTGAGGGCCCTTCTGCACCGAGCACGTCAGGTTTAGGAACTAATTGGTGGTAGCGTGGCAGGGCAAGAACGACATTGGATGGGCTAAAACCACGCATTTCCATCCTAACGGATGTCGTTTCGACTGACATCTGGCAACAGAGACATTCTACAAAGCCCTGGAGTGGCACTCATGCGTGCTACGTCATGGAGCATGCAACATTTCCAGGGGAAAAGTTTAGAAACTTTGTGAATAAACACATTCCTCACCTTGCACAACCTTTGGATAAGCGAGGCGTTTAGGGCAATGTCCTTAAAGTTTCGAATGAAATAACCCCACAACAAGTTAATCTGGTCCGTTGAGGGCCCTTCTGCACCGAGCACGTTAGGTTTGGGAACAAATTTGTGGTAGCGTGGCAGGGCAAGAATGACATTGGATGGGCTAAAAAACACTCTTCAAATTCCATCTTGTCATGCATTTCCATCATAACGGATGTCGTTTCAACTGATATCTGGCAACAGAGACATTCTACAAGGCCCTGGAGTGGCATACATGCGTGCTACGTCATGGAGCATGCAACCTTTTCAGGGGAAAAGTTTAGAAACTTTGTGAATAAACACATTCCTCACCTTGTTTGGCACAACCTTTGGATAAGCGATGCATTTTAAGGCAATGTCCTTAAGGTTTCGATGGAAATAACCCAATAACAAGTTAATCTGGTCTGTTGAGGGCCCTTCTACACCAAGCACATCAGATTTAGGAACTAATTTGTGGAAGCGTGGCAGGGAAAGAACGACATTGGGCGGGCTAAAAAACTCTCTTCAAATTCCATGTTGTCACGCACTTCCATCATAACGGATGCCGTTTCAACCGATATATGGCAACAAAGACATTCTACAAGGCCCTGGAGTGGCACACATGCGTGCTACGTCATGGAGCATGCAACCTTTTCAGCGGAAAAGTTTAGAAACTTTGTGAATAAACATATTCCTCACCTTGTTTGGCACAACCTTTGGATAAGTGAGGCGTTTAGGTCAATGTCCTTAAAGTTTCGATTGAAATAACCCCACAACAAGTTAATCTGGTCCGTTGAGGGCCCTTCTACACCGAGCACGTCAGGTATAGGAACTAATTTGTGGTAGCGTGGCATGGAAAGAACGACATTGGACAGGCTAAAAAACTCTCTTCAAATTCCATGTTGTCAAGCATTTCCATCCTAACAGATGTCGTTTCGGCTGATATCTGGCAACGGAGACATTCTACAAAGCCCTGGAGTGGCACTCATGCATGCTACGTCGTGGACCATGAAACCTTTTCAGGGGGAAAGCTTAGAAACTAGGCGAATAAACACATTCCTCACCTTGTTTGGCACAACCTTGGATAAGCGATGCATTTTAGGGCAATGTTCTTAAAGTTTCGATGGAAATAACCCCACAACAAGTTAATCTGGTCCGTTGAGGGCCCTTCTGCACCGAGCACGTCAGGTTTAGGAACAAATTTGTGGGAGCGTGGCAGGGCAAGAACGACAATGGATGGGCTAAAAACACTCTTCAAATTCCTTGTTGTCATGCATTTCCATCATAACGGATGTCCTTTCAACTGATATCTGGCAACAGAGACATTCTACAAGGCCCTGGAGTGGCACAGATGCGTGCTACGTCATGGAGCATGCAACCTTTTCGGGGGAAAAGTTTAGAAACTTTGTGAATAAACACATTCCTCACCTTGTTTGGCACAACCTTTGGATAAGCGATGCGTTTTAAGGCAATGTCCGTAAGGTTTCGATGGAAATAACCCAATAACAAGTTAATCTGGTCCGTTGAGGGCCCTTCTACACCAAGCACGTCAGGTTTAGGAACTAATTTGTGGAAGCGTTGCAGGGAAAGAACGACATTGGACGGGCTAAAAAACTCTCTTCAAATTCCATGTTGTCACGCATTTCCATCCTAACGGATGTCGTTTCGACTGATATCTAGCAACGGAGACATTCTACAAAGCCCTGGAGTGGCACTCATGCGTGCTACGTCATGGAGCATGCAACATTTTCAGGGGAAAAGTTTAGAAACTTTGTGAATAAACACATTCCTCACCTTGTTTGGCACAACCTTTGGATAAGCGAGGCGTTTAGGGCAATGTCCTTAAAGTTTCGATTGAAATAACCCCACAACAAGTTAATCTGGTCCGTTGAGGGCCCTTCTACACCGAGCACGTCAGGTTTAGGAACTAATTTGTGGTAGCGTGGCAGGGAAAGAACGACATTGGACGGGCTAAAAAACTCTCTTCAAATTCCATGTTGTCATGCATTTCCATCCTAACGGATGTCGTTTCGGCTGATATCTGGCAACGGAGACATTCTACAAAGCGCTGGAGTGGCACTCATGCGTGCTATGTCGTGGTGCATGAAACCTTTTCAGGGGAAAAGTTTAGATACTAGGCGAATAAACACATTCCTCACCTTGTTTGGCACAACCTTGGATAAGCGATGCGTTTTATGGCAATGTGTTGGCGCAGAATTTTGACCCGTCCAGCAACCAAACGGGTTCCGCGTTACCACGGCGGCCTGGGAGATCTGCTTAACTCCAGTGCAGGTTCAAATGGCTTGCCTAGTCGTGAGCAGAGCGTGCCAGTTGATTTGATCTGCAATCAACAAGAAACAAGTAAACCAAGTCAGAAAACAATGGCCGATCGGCTGATAGACCGATGACACATTGTCATAGCCCAGCCGATAGGGCAAAGCTATATCGGCTCACTCGTAATAGAAGATAAGTAAAACATGAATCTAATCTTATCGGCCTTCATCGATGTGTATATGTCAACTAACAGCATCGGCCGATAAGGGCAATAAAGATAACTACACTAGCTAATACTCTAGTGTAAACTTATACAAGCCAATCGGCCGATATAAACACACCAACCACAAAGAAATCTTAAGATTACTCCATGATCAACATATCTATATTTATCGATCTGCACATATAAGTGGCAAACACATGCAAGAAACATAAAGCAATCACATGCATTAGATAAGACCGGCTGAAACCCCGGTACTGTCCTTAGTTACAATCAAAAACAAGCTTCGTGTTAGATCTCAAAACAGGACTAAGGTCGATGGCAACTCAAAGTGTGAATTGAGACTTAACGCGAAGAAAATCAAGTCGTCGATTGCTTTTGGGGATGGTAGATGCATTGAACAATCTAGCCAAGCATAAGAATTAAACCATCATCGGCAATAAACCCTAAAACGAGTAAACCGCTGGCAAGGCTTAATTAAGATGCCTGTCAAAATTATCCAAGACATGATAATCGACGATCACGTCATCGAGGCTTAACGTGTCCAAAGCGACACGTTATCCCCGACGATGCAGATCGTCGGTAACGAGTTCTTACCTCTACTCCGAAGAAGCAAGAACTCGTCGAAGAAGACCTCTTGCAAGGGTTGGCGATGCGCCGAAAGTAGATTGATTCGATTGTGTGATTGATTGAAAGAGAGTTTACATGTACAAACTATCGGGATATTTATACCCGAGATGACAACAGAATCCTTGTCGGGTACGATCTTATCTACAACTAACAAACAAGTATAACTACCCAATTCACAAGATACAATTGCCTAAAATCGAGCTTTATCTCTATTTGGCAACCTCCTTAAAGCTTATCTCGAGCCCAAACCAAGACCGCATTAATGCTGTCAACTCATAACCCGCATCGGCCTTCAATCAAGCCGAATCCGTATCGGCCGATACGCTCTTCATGACATCATCTTTCCCAGTCCGATACGGCTACCGGGTCCAATACGACTCCTGGTCTGGCTCCAACTCAACCCTTCCTCTCTGCTTCGGTTCCCCTTCCGCTTCCAAGTCGATAACCAAATTTCACCGTTAACACAATGTTCTTAAAGTTTCGATGGAAATAACCCCACAACAAGTTAATCTGGTCCGTTGAGGGCCCTTCTGCACCGAGAATGTCAAGTTTAGGAACAAATTTGTGGTAGCGTGGCAGGGCAAGAACGACATTGGATGGGCTAAAAAACACTCTTCAAATTCCATGTTGTCATGCATTTCCATCATAACGGATGTCGTTTCAACTGATATCTGGCAACAGGGACATTCTACAAGGCTCTAGAGTGGCACACAAGCGTGCTACGTCATGGAGCGTGCAACCTTTTCAGGGGAAAAGTTTAGAAACATTGTGAATAAACACATTCCTCACCTTGTTTGGCACAACCTTTGGATAAGCGAGGCGTTTAGGGCAATGTCCTTAAAGTTTCGATGGAAATAACCCCACAACAAGTTAATCTGGTCCATTGAGGGCCCTTCTACACCGAGCACGTCAGGTTTAGGAACTAATTTGTGGTAGCGTGGCAGGGAAAGAACGACATTGGACGGGCTAAAAAACACTCTTCAAATTCCATGTTGTCATGCATTTCCATCCAAACTGATGTCGTTTCAACTGATATCTGGCAACAGGGACATTCTACAAGGCCCTAGAGTGGCACACAAGCGTGCTACGTCATGGAGCGTGCAACCTTTTCAGGGGAAAAGTTTAGAAACATTGTGAATAAACACATTCCTCACCTTGTTTGGCACAACCTTTGGATAAGCGAGGCGTTTAGGGCAATGTCCTTAAAGTTTCGATGGAAATAACCCCACAACAAGTTAATCTGGTCCGTTGAGGGCCCTTCTGCACCAAGCACGTCAGGTTTAGGAACAAATTTGTGGTAGCGTGGCAGGGCAAGAACGAAATTGGATGGGCTAAAAAACACTCTTCAAATTCCATGTTGTCATGCATTTCCATCATAACGGATGTCGTTTCAACTGATATCTGGCAACAGAGATTTTCTACAAGGCCTTGGAGTGGCACACATGCGTGCTACGTCATGGAGCATGCAACCTTTTCAGGGGAAAAGTTTAGAAACTTTGTGAATAAACACATTCCTCACCTTGTTTGGCACAACCTTTGTATAAGCGATGCGTTTTAAGGCAATGTCCATAAGGTTTCGATGGAAATAACCCAATAGCAAGTTAATCTGGTCCGTTGAGGGCCCTTCTACACCAAGCACGTCAGGTTTACGAACTAATTTGTGGAAGCATGGCAGGGAAAGAACGACGTTGGACGGGCTAAAAAAACTCTCTTCAAATTCTATGTTGTCATGCATTTCCATCTGTTGACGCCAAATCTATACCGCCGATGTAGATCCAGCGCACGGACACACGAAGGCCTGGGAGATCTGCTTAACTCCAGTGCAGGTCCTAAAATTGATGAAGCGCAGGCGTGCCAGTCAGTTTGATCCTGCCGCTGACAAGATATGCAAAATAACAGAACAGAAAGTCTATCGGCCGATAGGCCGATAGGGCAAAAACATATCGGCCGATAGGCCGATAGCCAAAACAACCGATCGGCCGATGAGCCGATGGCACAATTCCAGCCGATGTACTGACAAATATCTATATAGAGACGATCGAGCTGACGATAACATGATGATGTAGCAATATGATATAGCATAATCCAGATAAATATAAGATAAACATTGATTGAAGATTAAAGCACACATCGGCCAGAGTCCGATGGCATAAACTCTCAATAAGCAGATAAACAATATATACTCTGTTGTCATCGGCCAGATCCAATCTATATGTAAAACTCTTGAGGCCGATGCAACGTCCAGATAACTCACTCGGCTGAAACCCCGATGAAACCCTTATTGGCAGCCAACAAGCAGGCTAGAGATTACGGTTCTAATCACGACTTAGTAGGTCAAAACCGAACTGATGCAGCACTAAGTATGAAAAGAAACGCAAGATCTAGACAATCAAGCCCTTGACTGATTTTCAGGGTGGTGGATACCTTAGCCAATCTAATCTAGCAAGCAATTTAGTCGATACCGGCATAAACCCTAAAGCGAATCTCGGCCGATAAGACTAAATCGAGAAGCCAAACCAGATTGACTAAGATATATGATAAGTAGGTGCTTACGTTGTCGAGATCAGAACGTTGAAGCCCTAGCCCCGACAGCGCAGGCAGCCATAACGAGACTTACCCCTCGTGAGAAGGGCATGAACTCGCCGAAGAAAGACGAAAGTAAAGGTTGGCGATGCCCGAAGTTGTATTGATCGTGTGATAAAAATTACATGAACTACGGGCTTACATATTTATACCCATAGGCTAACAAAAATCCTAACAGAATACGACTCAAACTTTCCTAAAGATAAGAAGGAAACTAACAAACTTATCCTAATTAAAAGATACAAGCCGCATCCTCCTCAAATTCGGTCTTCTCTGGATAAGATCTTCCCGAATCTAACAAGAATCCGACTGCTATTGGTGGTTGGTTCGAGATAACCCCCATCGGCCGATGTAGAACTCTAGGCCGATATTAGCTTTGAGCCGATATAGATCCTGGGCCGATGAGGACTTCGGGGCTTACCAAATTCTGGTGTTAACACATGCCCCCCAGTTTTGGAGTATGAGAAGTCATGCTTCAAAATTACCCTTGCCTTGATCGCCCCAAAACTGATTCTTCTCTTCTTCTTGACATCGGCTCTCGTAAGCCGATACCTTCTGTATTAGATGAGCCAGGCTGTCAAACTCATGGAAAAAGAATCTATCTTTTATAGGCGCTGACAACCCTTGGAACGCAAGATCTGCTAGTTGTTCATCAGTTAGGCTCAAGCTATAACATCGGTTGCGGACATCACGAAATCTTTGAATATACTCCACAGCCGATTCCCCTTCTTGCTGTTTGACTAAAATCAAATCTGAAAACTCTAACTCAATGTCCCCAGCAAAGAAGTACTGATGAAATTGCTTCTCAAGATCAGCCCAACCTCTGATCGAGTTTGGCGGCAATGACGAAAACCATTTGAAGGCCGATCCAGTCAAAGACAATGGAAATAATCTAACTTTCAGAGCCTCTTCAGCCGATGCCTCCCCACATTGAGCTAAGAACCGGCTGATATGTTCTCTTGTAGATATATCATCTTGCCCTGAAAACTTGGAGAAGTCTGGAACTTTGTATCGGCCTGGAAAAGGAACTCTGTCGAACCAATCAGGATATGGCGGCCGATACACAGAAATCTGATCCTTAGGTTTAATCCCAAACTGCTTCCTCCGTTACCTTTGCAATCATATCGGCCCAATCTTCTTTAGACTGATATCTTTGAATTTCTCCTGGCCGATATTGTTGTTGTAACCCTCCAGGCTGATGCTGATCTGCTTGCCCCCCGAGCCAATATTGCTGTTGCCGATGATCTGAAATTGTTCGTCGATTTGCCCCCCAGTCTGACCTCTTAATGCAATAACTCTGGGAACTATCTTCTCGATCAAACCATGTAATGTACTCACCAAAACTCCAGATCGAGCAAACACAGTGCGACGAACAATTTCATCAACTGTCTTTTGAAGTGTCTCATCATCCATCAGCTCTTCTTCTTCCCTCTACCGGCTTGAGAGATTGTTCTTCCTTGGCCTTGACTTCTTGATCAGACATATTGTTGTGATCGTGGGTTCCACGAGCCGTGTAAAAATCTGTTGTCAAAAACACGGTCCCACCGGCGTGCCAAAAATGTGTTGACGCCAAATCTACCGCCGATGTAGATCCGAGCGCGGACACACGAAGGCCTGGGAGATCTGCTTACTCCAGTGCAGGTCCTAAAATTGATGAAGCGCGGGCGTGCCAGTCAGTTTGATCCTGCCCTGACAAGATATGCAAAAAACAGAACAGAAAGTCTATCGGCCGATAGGCCGATAGGGCAAAAACTATCGGCCGATAGGCCGATAGCCAAACAACCGATCGGCCGATGGCCGATGGCACAATTCCAGCGATGTACTGACAAAATCTATATAGAGACGATCGGCTGACGATAACATGATGATGTAGCAATATGATATAGCATAATCCAATAAATATAAGATAAACATCGATTGAAGATTAAAGACACATCGGCCGAGGTCCGATGGCAAAACTCTCAAAAGCAGAAAACAATAATACTCTGTTGTCATCGGCCAGATCCAATCTATATTAAAACTCTTGGGCCGATGCAACGTCCAGATAACTCACCGGCTGAAACCCCGATGAAACCCTTATTGGCAGCCAACAAGCAGGCTAGAGATTACGGTTCTAATCACGACTTAGTAGGTCAAACCGAACTGATGCAGCACTAAGTATGAAAAGAAACGCAAGACCTAGACAATCAAGCCCTTGACTGATTTTCGGGTGGTGGATACCTTAGCCAATCTAATCTAGCAAGGCAATTTAGTCAATACCGGCATAAACCCTAAAGCGAATCTCGGCCGATAAGACTAAATCGAGAAGCCAAACCAGATTGACTAAGATATATGATATAGGTGCTTACGTTGGAGATCAGAACGTGAAGCCCTAGCCCCGACACGCAGGCAGCCATAACGAGACTTACCCCTCGTGGAAGGGCATGAACTCGCCGAAGAAACGAAAAGTAAAGGTTGGCGATGCCCGAAGTTGTATTGATCGTGTGATAAAAATTACATAACTACGGGCTTACATATTTATACCCATAGGCTAACAAAAATCCTAACAGAATACGACTCAAACTTTCCTAAAGATAAGAAGGAAACTAACAAACTTATCCTAATTAAAAGATACAAGCCGCATCCCTCCTCAAATTCGGTCTTTCTGAGGACTAAGATCTTCCCGAATCTAACAAGAATCCGACTGCTATTGGTGGTTGGTTCGAGATAACCCCCATCGGCCGATGTAGAACTCGGGGCTTACGCAAATTTCTGGTGTTAACACCATCCCTAACGGATGTCGTTTCGACTGATATCTGGCATAGGAGACATTCTACAAAGCCCTAGAGTGGCACTCATGCGTGCTACGTCATGGAGCATGCAACATTTTCTGGGGAAAAGTTTAGAATCTTCGTGAATAAACACATTCCTCACCTTGTTTTCACAACCTTTGGATAAGCGAGGCGTTTAGGGCAATGTCCTTAAATTTTTGATGGAAATAAGCCCACAACCAGTTAATTTGGTCCGTTGAGGGGCCTTCTACACCGAGCACGTCAGGTATAGGAACTATTTTGTGGTAGCGTGGCAGGGAAAGAACGACATTGGACGGGATAAAAAACTCTCTTCAAATTCCATGTTGTCATGCATTTCCATCCAAACGGATGTCGTTTCGGCTTATATCTGGCAACAGAGACATTCTACAAAGCCCTGGAGTGGCACTCATGCGTGCTACGTCGTGGAGCATGAAACCTTTTCAGGGGAAAATTTTAGAAACTATGCGAATAAACACATTCCTCTCCTTGTTTGGCACAACCTTGGATGAGCGATGCGTTTTAGAGCAATGTTCTTAAAATTTCGATGGAAATAACCCCACAACAAGTTAATCTGGTCCGTTGAGGGCCCTTCTGCACCGAGCACGTCAGGTTTAGGAACAAATTTGTGGAGCGTGGCAGGGCAAGAACGACATTGGATGGGCTAAAAAACACTCTTGAAATTCCATGTTGTCATGCATTTCCATCATAACGGATGTCGTTTCAACTGATATCTGGCAACAGAGACAATCTCCAAGGCCCTGGAGTGGCACACATGCGTGCTACGTCATGGAGCATGCAACCTTTTCAGGGGAAAAGTTTAGAAACTTTGTGAATAAACACATTCCTCACCTTGTTTGGCACAACCTTTGGATAAGCGTGGCGTTTAGGGCAATGTCCTTAAAGTTTAGATGGCAATAACCCCACAACAAGTTAATTTGGTCCGTTGAGGGCCCTTCTACACCGAGCACGTCAGGTTTAGTAACTAATTTGTGGTAGCGTGGCATGGAAAGAACGACATTGGACAGGCTAAAAAACTCTCTTCAAATTCCATGTTGTCATGCATTTCCATCCTAACTGATGTCACTTCGGCTGATATCTGGCAACGGAGACATTCTACAAGGCCCTGGAGTGGCACACATGCGTGCTACGTCATGGAGCATGCAACCTTTTCAGGGGAAAAGTTTAGTAACTTTGTCAATAAACACATTCCTCACCTTGTTTGGCACAACCTTTGTATAAGCGATGTGTTTTAAGGCAATGTCCATAAGGTTTCGATGGAAATAACCCAATAACAAGTTAATCTGGTCCATTGAGGGCCCTTCTACACCAAGCACGTCAGGTTTAGGAACTAATTTCTGGAAGCGTGGCAGGGAAAGAACGACGTTGGTCGGGCTAAAAAACTCTCTTCAAATTCCATGTTGTCATGAATTTCCATCCTAACGGATGTCGTTTCGACTGATATCTGGCAACGGAGACATTCTACAAAGCCCTAGAGTGGCACTCGTGCGTGCTACGTCATACAGCATGCAACCTTTTCAGGGGAAAAGTTTAGAAACTTTGTGAATAAACACATTCCTCACCTTGTTTGGCACAACCTTTGGATAAGCGATGCGTTTTAGGGCAATGTTCTTAAAGTTTCGATGGAAATAACCCCACAATAAGTTAATCTGGTCCGTTCAGGGCCCTTCTGCACCGAGCACGTCAGGTATAGGAACAAATTTGTGGTAGCGTGGCAGGGCAAGAACGACATTGGATGGGCCAAAAAACACTCTTCAAATTCCATGTTGTCATGCATTTCCATCATAACGGATGTCGTTTCAACTGATAACTGGCAACAGAGACATTCTCCAAGGCCCTGGAGTGGCACACATGCGTGCTACGTCATGGAGCATGCAACCTTTTCAGGGGAAAAGTTTAGTAACTTTGTGAATAAACACATTCCTCACCTTGTTTGGCACAACCTTTGTATAAGCGATGCGTTTTAAGGCAATGTCCATAAGGTTTCGATGGAAATAACCCAATAACAAGTTAATCTGGTCCATTGAGGGCCCTTCTACACCAAGCACGTCAGGTATAGGAACTATTTTGTGGTAGCGTGGCAGGGAAAGAACGACATTGGACGGGCTAAAAAACTCTCTTCAAATTCCTTGTTGTCAAGCATTTCCATCCTAACGGATGTCGTTTCGGCTGATATCTGGCAACAGAGACATTCTACAAAGCCCTGGAGTGGCACTCATGCGTGCTACGTCGTGGAGCATGAAACCTTTTCAGGGGAAAATTTTAGAAACTAGGCGAATAAACACATTCCTCACCTTGATTGGCACAACCTTGGATAAGCGATGCGTTTTAGGGCAATGTTCTTAAAATTTCGATGGAAATAACCCCACAACAAGTTAATCTGGTCCGTTGAGGGCCCTTCTGCACCGAGCACATCAGGTTTAGGAACAAATTTGTGGAGCGTGGCAGGGCAAGAACGACATTGGATGGGCTAAAAAACACTCTTCAAATTCCATGTTGTCATGCATTTCCATCATAACGGATGTCGTTTCAACTGATATCTCGCAACAGAGACAATCTCCAAGGCCCTGGAGTGGTACACATGCGTGCTACGTCATGGAGCACGCAACCATTTCAGGGGAAAAGTTTAGAAACTTTGTGAATAAACACATTCCTCACCTTGTTTGGCACAACCTTTGGATAAGCGAGGCGTTTAGGGCAATGTCCTTAAAGTTTAGATGGAAATAACCCCACAACAAGTTAATTTGGTCCGTTGAGGGCCCTTCTACACCGAGCACGTCAGGTTTAGGAACTAATTTGTGGTAGCGTGGCAGGGAAAGAACGACATTGGACAGGCTAAAAAACTCTCTTCAAATTCCATGTTGTCATGCATTTCCATCCTAACTGATGTCACTTCGGCTGATATCTGGCAACGGAGACATTCTACAAAGCCCTGGAGTGGCACTCATGCGTGCTATGTCGTGGAGCATGAAACCTTTTCAGGGGAAAAGTTTAGAAACTAGGCGAATAAACACATTCCTAACCTTGTTTGGCAAAACCTTGGATAAGCGATGCGTATTAGGGCAATGTTCTTAAAGTTTTGATGGAAATAACCCCACAACAAGTTAATCTGGTCCGTTGAGGGCCCTTCTGCACCGAGCACGTCAGATTTAGGAACAAATTTTTGGTAGCGTGGCAGGGCAAGAACGACATTGGATGGTCTAAAAAACACTCTTCAAATTCCATGTTGTCATGCATTTCCATCATAACGGTTGTCGTTTCAACTGATATCTGGCAACAGAGACATTCTACAAGGCCCTGGAGTGGCGCACATGCGTGCTACGTCATGGAGCATGCAACCTTTTCAGGGGAAAAGTTTAGTAACTTTGTGAATAAACACATTCCTCACCTTGTTTGGCACAACCTATGTATAAGCGATGCGTTTTAAGGCAATGTCCATAAGGTTTCGATGGAAATAACCCAATAACAAGTTAATCTGGTCCGTTGAGGGCCGATCAACACCAAGCACGTCAGGTTTAGGAAGTAATTTGTGGAAGCGTGGCAGGGAAAGAACGACATTGGACGGGCTAAAAAACTCTCTTCAAATTCCATGTTGTCATGCATTTCCATCCTAACGGATGTCGTTTCGACTGATATCTGGCAACGGAGACATTCTACAAAGCCTTGGAGTGGCACTCATGCGTGCTACGTCATGGAGCATGCAACATTTTCAGGGCAAAAGTTTTGAATTTTGTGAATAAACACATTCCTCACCTTGTTTGGCACAACCATTGGATAAGCAAGGCGTTTAGGGCAATGCCCTTAAAGTTTTGATTGAAATAACCCCACAACATGTTAATCTGGTCCGTTGAGGGCCCTTCTACACCGAGCACGTCAGGTTTAGGAACTAATTTGTGGTAGCGTGGCAGGGAAAAAACGACATTGGACAGGATAAAAAACTCTCTTCAAATTCCATGTTGTCATGCATTTCCATCCTAACTGATGTCATTTCGGCTGATATCTGGCAACGGAGACATTCTACAAAGCCCTGGAGTGGCACTCATGCGTGCTATGTCATGGAGCATGAAACCTTTTCAGGGGAAAAGTTTAAAAACTAGGCGAATAAACACATTCCTCACCTTGTTTGGCACAACCTTGGATAAGCGATGTGTATTAGGGCAATGTTCTTAAAGTTTTGATGGAAATAACCCCACAACAAGTTAATCTGGTCCGTTGAGGGCCCTTCTGCACCGAGCACGTCAGGTTTAGGAACAAATTTGTGGTAGTGTGGCAGGGCAAGAACGACATTGGATGGGCTAAAAAACACTGTTCAAATTCCATGTTGTCATTCATTTCCATCATAACGGATGTCGTTTCAACTGATATCTAGCAACAGAGACATTCTACAAGGCCCTGGAGTGGCACACATGCGTGCTACGTCACGGAGCATGCAACCTTTTCAGGGGAAAAGTTTAGTAACTTTGTGAATAAACACATTCCTCACCTTGTTTGCCACAACCTTTGTATAAGCGATGTGTTTTAAGGCAATGTCCATAAGGTTTCGATGGAAATAACCCAATAACAAGTTAATCTGGTCCATTGAGGGCCCTTCTACACCAAGCACGTCAGGTTTAGGAACTAATTTGTGGAAGCGTGGCAGGGAAAGAACGACGTTGTACGGGCTAAAAAACTCTCTTCAAATTCCATGTTGTCATGCATTTCCATCCTAACGGATGTCGTTTCGACTGATATCTGGCAACGGAGACATTCTACAAAGCCCTAGAGTGGCACTCATGCGTGCTACGTCATAGAGCATGCAACATTTTCAGGGGAAAAGTTTAGAAACTTTGTGAATAAACACATTCCTCACCTTGTTTGGCACAACCTTTGGATAAGCGAGGCGTTTAGGGCAATGTCCTTAAAGTTTCGATGGAAGTATCCCCACAACCACTAAATTTGGTCCGTTGAGGGCCCTTCTACACCGAGCACGTCAGGTTTTGGAACTAATTTGTGGTAGCGTGGCAGGGAAAGAACGACATTGGACGGGCAAAAAAACTCTCTTCAAATTCCATGTTGTCAAGCATTTCCACCCTAACGGATGTCGTTTTGGCTGATATCTGGCAATGGAGACATTCTACAAAGCCCTGGAGTGGCACTCATGCGTGCTACGTCATGGAGCATGAAACCTTTTTAGGGGAAAAGTTTAGAAACTAGGCGAATAAACACATTCCTCACCTTGTTTGGCACAACATTGGATAAGCGATGCGTTTTAGGGCAATGTTCTTAAAATTTCGATGGAAACAACCCCACAACAAGTTAATCTGGTCCGTTGAGGGCCCTTCTGCACCGAGCACGTCAGGTTTAGGAACAAATTTGTGGTAGCGTGGCAGGGCAAGAACGACATTGGATGGGCTAAAAAACACTCTTCAAATTCCATGTTGTCATGCATTTCCATCATAACGGATGTCGTTTCAACTGATATCTGGCAACAGAGGCAATCTCCAAGGCCATGGAGTGGCACACATGCGTGCTACGTCATGGAGCATGCAACCTTTTCAGGGGAAAATTTTAGAAACTTTGTGAATAAACACATTCCTCACCTTGTTTGGCACAACCTTTGGATAAGCGAGGCGTTTAGGGCAATGTCCTTAAAGTTTAGATGGAAATAACCCCACAACAAGTTAATTTGGTCCGTTGAGGGCCCTTCTACACCGAGCACGTCAGGTTTAGGAACTAATTTGTGGTAGCGTGGCAGGGAAAGAATGACATTGGAGAGGCTAAAAAACTCTCTTCAAATTCCATGTTGTCATGCATTTCCATCCTAACTGATGTCACTTCGGCTGATATCTGGTAATGGAGACATTCTACAAAGCCCTGGAGTGGCACTCATGCGTGCTATGTCGTGGAGCATGAAACCTTTTCAGGGGAAAAGTTTAGAAACTAGGCGAATAAACACATTCCTAACCTTGTTTGGCACAACCTTGGATAAGCGATGCGTATTAGGGCAATGTTCTTAAAGTTTTCATGGAAATAACCCCACAACAAGTTAATCTGGTCCGTTGAGGGCCCTTCTGCACCGAGCACGTCAGGTTTAGGAACAAATTTGTGGTAGCGTGGCAGGGCAAGAACGACATTGGATGGGCTAAAAAACACTCTACAAATTCCATGTTGTCATGCATTTCCATCATAACAGATGTCGTTTCAACTGATATCTGGCAACAGGGACATTCTACAAGGTCCTGGAGTGGCGCACATGCGTGCTACGTCATGGAGCATGCAACCTTTTCAGGGGAAAAGTTTAGTAACTTTGTGAATAAACACATTACTCACCTTGTTTGGCACAACCTATGTATAAGCGATGCGTTTTAAGGCAATGTCCATAAGGTTTCGATGGAAATAACCCAATAACAAGTTAATCTGGTGTTGAGGGCCCTTCTACACCAGAGCACGTCAGGTTTAGGAACTAATTTGTGAGCGTGGCAGGGAAAGAACGACATTGGACGGGCTAAAAAACTCTCTTCAAATTCCATGTTGTCATGCATTTCCATCCTAACGGATGTCGTTTCGACTGATATCTGGCAACGGAGACATTCTACAAAGCCCTGGAGTGGCACTCATGCGTGCTACGTCATGGAGCATGCAACATTTTCAGGGAAAAGTTTAGAAACTTTGTGAATAAACACATTCCTCACCTTGTTTGGCACAACCTTGGATAAGCGATGCGTTTTAGGGCAATGTTCTTAAAGTTTCGATGGAAATAACCCCACAACAAGTTAATCTGGTCCGTTGAGGGCCCTTCTGCACCGAGCACGTCAGGTTTAGGAACAAATTTGTGGTAGCGTGGCAGGGCAAGAACGACATTGGATGGGCTAAAAAACACTCTTCAAATTCCATGTTGTCATGCATTTCCTCATAACGGATGTCGTTTCAACTGATATCTGGCAACAGAGACATTCTACAAGGCCCTGGAGTGGCACACATGCGTGCTACGTCATGGAGCATGCAACCTTTTCAGGGGAAAAGTTTAGTAACTTTGTGAATAAACACATTACTCACCTTGTTTGGGACAACCTATGTATAAGCGATGCGTTTTAAGACAATGTCCATAAGGTTTCGATGGAAATAACCCAATAACAAGTTAATCTGGTCCGTTGAGGGCCCTTCTACACCAAGCACGTCAGGTTTAGGAACTAATTTGTGGAAGCGTGGCAGGGAAAGAACGACATTGGACGGGCTAAAAAACTCTCTTCAAATTCCATGTTGTCATGCATTTCCATCCTAACGGATGTCGTTTCGACTGATATCTGGCAACGGAGACATTCTACAAAGCCCTAGAGTGGCAGTCATGCGTGCTACATCATGGAGCATGCAACATTTTCAGGGGAAAAGTTTAGAATCTTCGTGAATAAACACATTCCTCACCTTGTTTGGCACAACCTTTGGATAAGCGAGGCGTTTAGGGCAATGTCCTTAAAGTTTTGATGGAAATAAGCCCACAACCAGTTAATTTGGTCCGTTGAGGGGCCTTCTACACCGAGCACGTCAGGTATAGGAACTATTTTGTGATAGCGTGGCAGGGAAAGAACGACATTGGACGGGCTAAAAAACTCTCTTCAAATTCCATGTTGTCAAGCATTTCCATCCTAACAGATGTCGTTTCGGCTAATATCTGGCAACAGAGACATTCTACAAAGCCCTGGAGTGGCACTCATGCGTGCTACGTCATGGAGCATGAAACCTTTTTAGGGGAAAAGTTTAGAAACTAGGCGAATAAACACATTCCTCACCTTGTTTGGCACAACATTGGATAAGCGATGCGTTTTAGGGCAATGTTCTTAAAATTTCGATGGAAACAACCACACAACAAGTTAGTCTGGTCCGTTGAGGGCCCTTCTGCACCGAGCACGTCAGGTTTAGGAACAAATTTGTGGTAGTGTGGCAGGGCAAGAACGACATTGGATGGGCTAAAAAACACTCTTCAAATTCCATGTTGTCATGCATTTCCATCATAACGGATGTCGTTTCAACTGATATCTGGCAACAGAGACATTCTCCAAGGCCCTGGAGTGGCACACATGCGTGCTACGTCATGGAGCATGCAACCTTTTCAGGGGAAAAGTTTAGAAACTTTGTGAATAAACACATTCCTCACCTTGTTTGGCACAACCTTTGGATAAGCGAGGCGTTTAGGGCAATGTCCTTAAAGTTTAGATGAAAATAACCCCACAACAAGTTAATTTGGTCCGTTGAGGGCCCTTCTACACAGAGCACGTCATGTTTAGGAACTAATTTGTGGTAGCGTGGCAGGGAAAGAACGACATTGGACGGGCTAAAAAACTCTCTTCAAATTCCGTGTTGTCACACATTTCCATCCTAACGGGTGTCGTTTCGACTGATATCTGGCAACGGAGACATTCTACAAAGCCTTGGAGTGGCACTCATGCGTGCTACGTCATGGAGCATGCCATATTTTTAGGGCAAAAGTTTAGAAACTTTGTGAATAAACACATTCCTCACCTTGTTTGGCACAACCTTTGGATAAGCGAGGCGTTTAGGGCAATGTCCATAAAGTTTCGATGGAAATAACCCCACAACCAGTTAGTTTGGTCCGTTGAGGGCCCTTCTACACCGAGCACGTCAGGTTTAGGAACTAATTTGTGGTAGCGTGGCAGGGAAAGAACGACATTGGACGGGCTAAAAAACTCTCTTCAAATTCCTTGTTGTCATGCATTTCCACCGTAACGGATGTCGTTTCGGCCGATATCTGGCAACGGAGATATTCTACAAAGCCATGGAGTGGCACTCATGCGTGCTACGTCATGGAGCATGAAACCTTTTCAAGGGAAAAGTTTAGAAACTAGGCGAATAAACACATTCCTAAGCTTGTTTGGCACAACCTTGGATAAGCGATGCGTTTTAGGGCAATGTTCTTAAAGTTTCGATCGAAATAACCCCACAACAAGTTAATCTGGTCCGTTGAGGGCCCTTCTGCACCGAGCTCGTCAGGTATAGGAACAAATTTGTGGTAGCGCGGTAGGGCAAGAACGACATTGGATGGGCTAAAAAACACTCTTCAAATTCCATGTTGTCATGCATTTCCATCATAACGGATGTCGTTTCAACTGATAACTGGCAACAGAGACATTCTCCAAGTCCCTGGAGTGGCACACATGCGTGCTACGTTATGGAGCATGCAACCTTTTCAGGGGAAAAGATTAGAAACTTTGTGAATAAACACATTCCTCACCTTGTTTGCCACAACCTTTGGATAAGCGAGGCGTTTAGGGCAATGTCCTTAAAGTTTCGATGGAAATAACCCCACAACAAGTTAATCTGGTCCGTTGAGGGCCCTTCTACACCGAGCATGTCAGGTTTAGGAACTAATTTGTGGTAGCGTGGCAGGGAAAGAACGACATTGGACGGGCTAAAAAACTCTCTTCAAATTCCATGTTGTCATGCATTTGCATCCTAACGGATGTCATTTCGGCTGATACCTGGCAACGGAGACATTCTACAAAGCCATGGAGTGGGACTAATGTGCGCTACGTCGTGGAGCATGAAACCTTTTCGTGGGAAAACTTTAGAAACTAGGCGAATAAACACATTCCTCAGCTTGTTTGGCACAACCTTGGATAAGCGATGCGTTTTAGGGCAATGTTCTTAAAGTTTCGATGGAAATAACCCCACAACAAGTTAATCTGGTCCGTTGAGGGCCCTTCTGCACCGAGCACGTCAGGTTTAGGAACAAATTTGTGGTAGCGTGGCAGGGAAAGAACGGCATTGGACGGGCTAAAAAACACTCTTCAAATTCCATGTTGTCATGCATTTCCATCATAACGGATGTCGTTTCAAGTGATATCTGGCAACAGAGACAATCTCCAAGGCCCTGGAGTGGCACACATGCGTGCTACGTCATGGAGCATGCAACCTTTTCAGGGGAAAAGTTTAGAAACTTTGTGAATAAACACATTCCTCACCTTGTTTGGCACAACCTTTGGATAAGCGAGGCGTTAAGGGCAATGTCCTTAAAGTTTAGATGGAAATAACCCCACAACAAGTTAATTTGGTCCGTTGAGGGCCCTTCTACACCGAGCATGTCAGGTTTAGGAACTAATTTGTGGTAGTGTGGCAGGGAAAGAACGACATTGGACAGGCTAAAAAACTCTGTTCAAATTCCATGTTGTCATGCATTTCCATCCTAACTGATGTCGTTTCGGCTGATATCTGGCAACGGAGACATTCTACAAAGCCATGGAGTGGGACTAATGCGCGCTACGTCGTGGAGCATGAAACCTTTTCGTGGGAAAACTTTAGAAACTAGGCGAATAAACACATTCCTCACCTTGTTTGGCACAACCTTGGATAAGCGATGCGTTTTAGGGCAATGTTCTTAAAGTTTCGATCGAAATAACCCCACAACAAGTTAATCTGGTCCGTTGAGGGCCCTTCTGCACCGAGCACGTCAGGTATAGGAACAAATCTGTGGTAGCGTGGCAGGGCAAGAACGACATTGGATGGGCTAAAAAACACTCTTCAAATTCCATGTTGTCATGCATTTCCATCATAACAGATGTCGTTTCAACTGATAACTGGCAACAGAGACATTCTCCAAGGCCCTGGAGTGGCACACATGCGTGCTACGTCATGGAGCATGCAACCTTTTCAGGGGAAAAGTTTAGAAACTTTGTGAATAAACACATTCCTCACCTTGTTTGCCACAACCTTTGGATAAGCGAGGCGTTTAGGGCAATGTCCTTAAAGTTTCGATGGAAATAACCCCACAACAAGTTAATTTGGTCCGTTGAGGGCCCTTCTACACCGAGCACGTCAGGTTTAGGAACTAATTTGTGGTACCGTGGCAGGGAAAGAACGACATTGGACGGGCTAAAAAACTCTCTTCAAATTCCATGTTGTCACACATTTCCATCCTACCGGATGTCGTTTCGACTAATATCTGGCAACGGAGACATTCTACAAAGCCCTAGAGTGGCACTCATGCATGCTACGTCATGGAGCATGCAACATTTTCAGGGCAATAGTTTAGAAACTTTGTGAATAAACACATTCCTCACCTTGTTTGGCACAACCTTTGGATAAGCGAGGCGTTTAGGGCAATGTCCTTAAAGTTTCGATTGAAATAACCCCACAACAAGTTAATCTGGTCCGTTGAGGGCCCTTCTACACCGAGCATGTCAGGTTTAGGAACTAATTTGTGGTAGCGTGGCAGGGAAAGAACGACATTGGACGGGCTAAAAAACTCTCTTCAAATTCCATGTTGTCATGCATTTCCATCCTAACGAATGTCATTTCGGCTGATATCTGGCAACGGAGACATTCTACAAAGCCATGGAGTGGGACTAATGCGCGCTACGTCGTGGAGCATGAAACCTTTTCGTGGGAAAACTTTAGAAGCTAGGCGAATAAACACATTCCTCACCTTGTTTGGCACAACCTTGGATAAGCGATGCGTTTTAAGGCAATGTTCTTAAAGTTTCGATGGAAATAACCCCACAACAAGTTAATCTGGTCCGTTGAGGGCCTTTCTGCACCGAGCACGTCAGGTTTAGGAACAAATTTGTGGTAGCGTGGCAGGGGAAGAACGACATTGGAAGGGCTAAAAAACACTCTTCAAATTCCATGTTGTCATGCATTTCCATCATAACGGATGTCGTTTCAACTGATATCTGGCAACAGAGACATTCTCCAAGGCCCTGGAGTGGCACACATGTGTGCTACGTCATGGAGCATGCAACCTTTTCAGGGGAAAAGTTTAGAAACTTTGTGAATAAACACATTCCTCACCTTGTTTGGCACAACCTTTGGATAAGCGAGGCGTTTAGGGCAATGTCCTAAAAGTTTAGATGGAAATAACCCCACAACAAGTTAATTTGGTCCGTTGAGGGCCCTTCTACACCGAGCACGTCAGGTTTAGGAACTAATTTGTGGTAGCGTGGCAGGGAAAGAACAACATTGGACGGGCTAAAAAACTCTCTTCAAATTCCATGTTGTCACACATTTCCATCCTAACAGGTGTCGCTTCGACTGATATCTGGCAACGGAGACATTCTACAAAGCCCTGGAGTCGCACTCATGCGTGCTACGTCATGGAGCATGCAATATTTTCAGGGCAAAAGTTTAGAAACTTTGTGAATAAACACATTCCTCACCTTGTTTGGCACAACCTTTCGATAAGCGAGGCGTTTAGGGCAATGTCCTTAAAGTTTCGATGGAAATAACCCCACAACCAGTTAATTTGGTCCGTTGAGGGCCCTTCTACACCGAGCACGTCAGGTTTAGGAACTAATTTGTGGTAGCGTGGCAGGGAAACAACGACATTGGACGGGCAAAAAAACTCTCTTCAAATTCCATGTTGTCAAGCATTTCCACCCTAACGAATGTCGTTTCGGCTGATATCTGGCAACGGAGACATTCTACAAAGCCATGGAGTGGCACTCATGCGTGCTACGTCATGGAGCATGAAACCTTTTCAAGGAAAAAGTTTAGAAACTAGGCGAATAAACACATTCCTCAGCTTGTTTGGCACAACCTTGGATAAGCGATGCGTTTTAGGGCAATGTTCTTAAAGTTTCGATGGAAATAACCCCACAACAAGTTAATCTGGTCCGTTGAGGGCCCTTTTGCACCGAGCACGTCAGGTTTAGAAACAAATTTGTGGTAGCGTGGCGGGGCAAGAACGACATTGGATGGGCTAAAAAACTCTCTTCAAAATCCATGTTGTCATGCATTTCCATCATAACGGATGTCGTTCCAACTGATAACTGGCAACAGAGACATTCTCCAAGGCCCTGGAGTGGCACACATGCGTGCTACGTCATGGAGCATGCAACCTTTTTAGGGGAAAAGTTTAGAAACTTTGTGAATAAACACATTCCTCACCTTGTTTGGCACAACCTTTGGATAAGCGAGGCGTTTAGGGCAATGTCCTTAAAGTATAGATGGAAATAACCCCACAACAAGTTAATTTGGTCCGTTGAGGGCCCTTCTACACCGAGCACGTCAGGTTTAGGAACTAATTTGTGGTAGCGCGGCAGGGAAAGAACAACATTGGACGGGCTAAAAAACTCTCTTCAAATTCCATGTTGTCACACATTTCCATCCTAACGGGTGTCGTGTCGACTGATATCTGGCAACGGAGACATTCTACAAAGCCCTGGAGTGGCACTCATGCGTGCTACGTCGTACAGCATGCAACATTTTCAGGGGAAAAGTTTAGAAACTTTGTGAATAAACACATTCCTCACCTTGTTTGGCACAACCTTTGGATAAGCGAGGTGTTTAGGGCAATGTCCTTAAAGTTTAGATGGAAATAACCCCACAACAAGTTAATTTGGTCCGTTGATAGCCCTTCTACACCGAGCACGTCAGGTTTAGGAACTAATTTGTGGTAGCGTGGCAGGGAAAGAACGACAGTGGACGGGCTAAAAAACTCTCTTCAAATTCCATGTTGTCACACATTTCCATCCTAATGGGTGTCGCTTCGACTGATATCTGGCAAGGGAGACATTCTACAAAGCCCTGGAGTGGCACTCATGCGTGCTACGTCATGGAGCATGCAATATTTTCAGGGTAAAAGTTTAGAAACTTTGTGAATAAACACATTCCTCACCTTGTTTGGCACAACCTTTCGATAAGCGAGGCGTTTAGGGCAATGTCCTTAAAGTTTCAATGGAAATAACCCCACAAGCAGTTAATTTGGTCCGTTGAGGGCCCTTCTACGCTGAGCACGTCAGGTTTAGGAACTAATTTGTGGTACGTGGCAGGGAAAGAACGACATTGGACGGGCAAAAAAACTCTGTTCAAATTCCATGTTGTCAAGCATTTCCACCCTAACGGATGTCGTTTCGGCTGATATTTGGCAACGGAGAAATTCTACAAAGCCCTGGAGTGGCACTCATGCGTGCTACGTCATGGAGCATGAAACCTTTTCAGGGGAAAAGTTTAGAAACTAGGCGAATAAACACATTCCTCACCTTGTTTGGCACAACCTTGGATAAGCGATGCGTTTTAGGGCAATGATCTTAAAGTTTCGATGGAAATAACCCCACAACAAGTTTATCTGGTCCGTTGAGAGCCCTTCTGCACCAAGCACCTCTGGTATAGGAACAAATTTGTGGTAGCGTGGCAGGGAAAGAACGACATTGGATGGGCTAAAAAACACTCTTCAAATTCCATGTTGTCATGCATTTCCATCATAACGGATGTCGTTTCAACTGTTAACTGGCAAGAGAGACATTCTCCAAGGCCCTGGAGTGGCACACATGCATGCTACGTCATGGAGCATGCAACCTTTTCAGGGGAAAAGTTTAGAAACTTTGTGAATAAACACATTCCTCACCTTGTTTGGCACAACCTTTGGATAAGCGAGACGTTTAGGGCAATGTCCTTAAAGTTTTGATGGAAATAACCCCACAACAAGTTAATTTGGTCCGTTGTGGGCCCTTCTACACTGAGCACGTCAGGTTTAGGAACTAATTTGTGGTAGCGTGGCAGGGAAAGAACGACATTGGACGGGCTAAAAAACTCTCCTCAAATTCCATGTTGTCACACATTTCCATCCTAACGGATGTCGTTTCGACTGATATCTGGCAACGGAGACATTCTACAAAGCCCTGGAGTGGCACTCATGCTTGCTACGTCATGGAGCATGCAACATTTTCAGGGCAAAAGTTTAGAAACTTTGTGAATAAACACATTCCTCACCTTGTTTGGCACAACCTTTGGATAAGCGAGGCGTTTAGGGCAATGTCCTTAAAGTTTCGATTGAAATAACCCCTCAACAAGTTAATCTGGTCCGTTGAAGGCCCTTCTACACCGAGCACGTCAGGTTTAGGAACTAATTTGTGGTAGCGTGGCAGGGAAAGAACGACATTGGACGGGCTAAAAAACTCTCTTCAAATTCCATGTTGTCATGCATTTCCATCCTAACGGATGTCATTTCGGCTGATATCTGGCAACGGAGACATTCTACAAAGCCATGGAGTGGCACTCATGCGCGCTACGTCATGGAGCATGAAACCTTTTCAGGGGAAAACTTTAGAAACTGGGCGAATAAACACATTCCTCAACTTGTTTGGCACAACCTTGGATAAAAGATGCGTTTTAGGGCAATGTTCTCAAAGTTTCGAGGGAAATAACCCCACAACAAGTTAATCTGGTCCGTTGAGGGCCCTTCTGCACTGAGCACGTCAGGTATAGGAACAAATTTGTGGTAGCGTGGCAGGGCAAGAACGACATTGGATGGGCTGAAAAACACTCTTCAAATTCCATGTTGTCATGCATTTCCATCATAACGGATGTCGTTTCAACTGATATCTGGCAACAGAGACATTCTCCAAGGCCCTGGAGTGGCACACATGCGTGCTACGTCATGGAGCATGCAACCTTTTCAGGGGAAAAGTTTAGAAACTTTGTGAATAAACACATTCCTCACCTTGTTTGGCACAACCTTTGGATAAGCGAGGCGTTTAGGGCAATGTCCTTAAAGTTTAGATGGAAATAACCCCACAACAAGTTAATTTGGTCCGTTGAGGGCCCTTCTACACCAAGCACGTCAGGTTTAGGAACTAATTTGTGGTAGCGTGGCAGGGAAAGAACGACATTGGACGGGCTAAAAAACTCTCTTCAAATTCCATGTTGTCACACATTTCCGTCCTAACGGGTGTCGCTTCGACTGATATCTGGCAACGGAGACATTCTACAAAGCCCTGGAGTGGCACTCATGCTTGCTACGTCATCGAGCATGCAACCTTTTCAGTGGAAAACTTTAGAAACTTTGTGAATAAACACATTCCTCACCTTGTTTGGCACAACCTTTGGATAAGCGAGGCGTTTAGGGCAATGTCCTTGAACTTTCGATGGAAATAACCCCACAACAAGTTAATTTAGTCCGTTGAGGGCCCTTCTACACCGAGCACGTCAGGTTTTGGAACTAATTTGTGGTAGCGTGGCAGGGAAAGAACGACATTGGACGGGCTAAAAAACTCTCTTCAAATTCCATGTTGTCACGCATTTCCATCCTAACGGATGTCGTTTCGGCTGATATCTGGCAACGGAGACATTCTACAAAGCCCTGGAGTGGCACTCATGCGTGCTACATCGTGGAGCATGAAACCTTTTTAGGGGAAAAGTTTAGAAACTAGGTGAATAAACACATTCCTCACCATGTTTGGCACAACCTTGGATAAGCGATGCGTTTTAGGGCAATGTTCTTAAAGTTTCGATGGAAATAACCCCACAACAAGTTAATCTGGTCCATTGAGAGCCTTTCTGCACCGAGCACGTCAGGTTTAGGAACTAATTTGTGGTAGCGTGGCAGGGCAAGAACGACATTGGATGGGCTAAAAAACACTCTTCAAATTTCATGTTGTCATGCATTTACATCCTAACGGATGTCGTTTCGGCTGATATCTAGCAACGGAGACATTCTACAAAGCCCTGGAGTGGCACACATGCGTGCTACGTCATGGAGCATGCAACCTTTTCAGGGGAAAAGTTTAGAAACTTTGTGAATAAACACATTCCGCACCTTGTTTGGCACAACCTTTGGATAAGCGATGCGTTTTAAGGCAATGTCCTTAAGGTTTCGATGGAAATAACCCAATTACAAGTTAATCTGGTCCGTTGCGGGCCCTTCTACACTGAGCACGTCAGGTTTAGGAACTAATTTGTGGTAGCGTGGCAGGGAAAGAATGACATTGGACGGGCTAAAAAACACTCTTCCAATTCCATGTTGTCATGCATTTCCATCATAACGGATGTCGTTTCAACTGATATCTGGCAACAGAGACATTCTACAAGGCCCTGGAGTGGCACTCATGCGTGCTACGTCATGGAGCATGCAACCTTTTCAGTGGAAAAGTTTAGAAACTTTGTGAATAAACACATTCCTCACCTTGTTTGGCACAACCTTTGGATAAGCGATGCGTTTTAAGGCAATGTCCTTAAGGTTTCGATGGAAATAACCCAATAACAAGTTAATCTGGTCCGTTGAGGGCCCTTCTACACCGAGCACATCAGGTTTAGGAACTAATTTGTGGTAGCGTGGCAGGGAAAGAACGACATTGGACGGGCTAAAAAACTCTCTTCAAATTCCATGTTGTGATGCATTTACATCCTAACGGATGTCGTTTCGGCTGATATCTGGCAACGGAGACATTCTACAAAGCCCTGGATTGGCACTCATGCGTGCTACGTCGTGGGGCATGAAACCTTTTCAGGGGAAAAGTTTAGAAACTAGGCGAATAAACACATTCCTCACCTTGTTTGGCACAACCTTGGATAAGCGATGCGTTTTGGGGCAATGTTCTTAGCGTTTCGATGGAAATAACCCCACAACAAGTTAATCTGGTCCGTTGAGGGCCCTTCCGCACTGAGCACGTCAGGTTTAGGAACTAATTTGCGGTAGCGTGGCAGGGCAAGAACGACATTGGATGGGCTAAAAAACACTCTTCCAATTCCATGTTGACATGCATTTCCATCATAACGGATGTCGTTTCAACTGATATCTGGCAACAGAGACATTCTACATGGCCCTAGAGTGGCACACATGCGTGCTACGTCATGGAGCATGCAACCTTTTCAGTGGAAAAGTTTAGAAACTTTGTGAATAAACACATTCCTCACCTTGTTTGGCACAACCTTTGGATAAGCGATGCGTTTTAAGGCAATGTCCTTAAGGTTTCGATGGAAATAACCCAATAACAAGTTAATCTGGTCCGTTGAGGGCCCTTCTACACCGAGCACATCAGGTTTAGGAACTAATTTGTGGTAGCGTGGCAGGGAAAGAACGACATTGGACGGGCTAAAAAACTCTCTTCAAATTCCATGTTGTCATGCATTTCCATCCTAACGGATGTTGTTTCGGCTGATATCTGGCAACCGAGACATTCTACAAAGCCCTGGAGTGGCACTCATGCGCGCTACGTTGTGGAGCATGAAACCTTTTCAGGGGAAAACTTTAGAAACTAGGCGAATAAACACATTCCTCACCTTGTTTGGCACAACCTTGGATAAGCGATGCGTTTTAGGGTAATGTTCTTAAAGTTTCGATGGAAATAACCCCACAACAAGTTAATCTGGTCCGTTGAGGGCCCTTCTGCACCGAGCACGTCAGGTTTAGAAACTAATTTGTGGTAGCGTGGCAGGGCAAGAACGACATTGGATGGGCTAAAAAACACTCTTCAAATT
>BDMV01000001.1:1966920-1979779 GCA_008326285.1 Oryza officinalis | reverse complement strand
AATTCCATGTTGTCATGCATTTCCATCATAACGGATGTCGTTTCAACTGATATCTGGCAACAGAGACGTTCTACATGGCCCTGGAGTGGCACACATGCGTGCTACGTCGTGGAGCATGCAACATTTTCAGGGGAAAACTTTAGAAACTTTGTGAATAAACACATTCCTCACCTTGTTTGGCACAACCTTTGGATAAGCGAGGCGTTTAGGGCAATGTCCTTAAAGTTTCGATGGAAATAACCCCACAACAAGTTAATCTGGTCCGTTGAGGGCCCTTCTACACCGAGCACATCAGGTTTAGGAACTAATTTGTGGTAGCGTGGCAGGGAAAGAATGACATTGGACGGGCTAAAAAACTCTCTTCAAATTCCATGCTGTCATGCATTTCCATCCTAACGGATGTCGTTTCGACTGATATCTGGCAACGGAGACATTCTACAAAGCCCTGGAGTGGCACTCATGCGTGCTACGTCGTGGGGCATGAAACCTTTTCTGGGGAAAAGTTTAGAAACTAGGCGAATAAACACATTCCTCACCTTGTTTGGCACAACCTTGGATAAGCGATGCGTTTTAGGGCAATGTTCTTAAAGTTTCGACGGAAATAACCCCACAACATGTTAATCTGGTCCGTTGAGGGCCCTTTTGCACTGAGCACGTCACGTTTAGGAACTAATTTGTGGTAGCGTGGCAGGGCAAGAACGAAATTGGATGAGCTAAAAAACACTCCTCATATTCCATGTTGTCATGCATTTCCATCATAACGGATGTCGTTTCGACTGATATATGGCAACAGAGGCATTCTACAAGGCCCTGGAGTGGCACACATGCGTGCTACGTCATGGAGCATGCAACCTTTTCAGGGGAAAAGTTTAGAAACTTTGTGAATAAACATATTCCTCACCTTGTTTGGCACAACCTTTGGATAAGCGAGGCGTTTAGGGCAATGTCCTTAAACTTTCGATTGAAATAACCCCACAACAAGTTAATCTGGTCCGTTGAGGCCCCTTCGACTCCGAGCACGTCAGGTTTAGGAACTAATTTGTGGTAGCGTGGCAGGGAAAGAACGACATTGGACGGGCTAAAAAACTCTCTTCAAATTCCATGTTGTCATGCATTTCCATCATAACGGATGTCGTTTTCACTGATATCTGGCAACAGAGGCATTCTACAAAGCCCTGGAGTGGCACTCATGCGTGCTACGTCATGGAGCATGCAACATTTTCAGGGGAAAAGTTTAGAAACTTTGTGAATAAACACATTCCTCACCTTGTTTGGCACAACCTTTGGATAAGCGAGGCGTTTAGGGCAATGTCCTTAAAGTTTTGATTGAAATAACCCCACAACAAGTTAAACTGGTCCGTTGAGGCCCCTTCGACTCCGAGCACGTCAGGTTTAGGACTTAATTTGTGGTAGCGTGGCAGGGAAAGAACGACATTGGACGGGCTAAAAACCTCTCTTCAAATTCCATGTTGTCATGCATTTCCATCCTAACGGATGTCGTTTCGGCTGATATCTGGCAACGGAGACATTCTATAAAGCCCTGGAGTGGCACTCATGCGCGCTACGTCGTGGAGCATGAAACCTTTTCTGGGGAGAAGATTAGAAACTAGGCGAATAAACACATTCCTCACCTTGTTTGGCACAACCTTGGATAAGCGATGCGTTTTAGGGCAATGTTCTTAAAGTTTCGATGGAAATAACCCCACAACAAGTTAATCTGGTCCGCTGAGGTCCCTTCTGCACCAAGCATGTCAGGTTTAGGAACTAATTTGTGGTAGCGTGGCAGGGCACGAATGACATTGGATGGGCTAAAAAACACTCTTCAAATTTCATGTTGTCATCCTAACGGATGTCGTTTCGGCTGATATCTGGCAACGGAGACATTCTACAAAGCCCTAGAGTGGCACTCATGCGTGCTACGTCATTCTAGCAAAGTCAATAAAGTGACATAAGCTAGTCAAATTATCCCCCACAGTTAACAAAGGAAGGTAAACAAGTAAACATGGTTCAAGCGAACAGATAGGTAAACCCTATTCCCATGTAATTAGCAAAACATGCACTTTATTTGCAAATGTAAAACATTTCGTAAAATAGGTACAACATGCTCAAGGGGGAATGTGTGACTTGCCTTGCTTCTTCAAACAATCCTCCGAACTCTTTCCTCGCGAACGCGAACTTCCGAAACGACGGAATCTACACGCTGGCACGCAAAACGAGGAAAAACTCTAATAAAAACCAAGTAAACAATACATAAAAAGTAAACAAACATGTAGAGCTCAATTTTAGATGAATTTTGCAAGTTGAATGGCTCAATTTGGAGTTCGTATGAATTAGATATGAATTTTAGAAGTTTTGAGCCATTTAAATGAATTTCTGGAAATTAAATCGATTTATTGCGCAATTATTAATTAATTTTGCAAAGGAAAGGGCTACGCTGACATCATCAAAGGGAAACGACGCCGGAACGGCGGGTCCCACGTGTCAACGGGTCAAGGGCGGACAGTCCACGGTGGAAAAGCACCACGTGGCACCGACGTGGTGGCCACGGCGGACGAAAGGGAGAAGGTAGCGCCGACGTGGACACCAACGTGGCGAAGCCACGGGCGGCCACGTGGTCTGGGTGTGGATTGGAGTAAACAAAGGGGGCCCACGTGTCGGTGACACAAGTGTCGGCGAACAGGAGAGAAAAAGGAGGTAAACTAGACCTGAGGAGATGAGCTGGATTTTCTCGGGAAAAAGTTAAAAGGGCCGAGGGACGAAAAGTAGACTTTTGTGTGGAGAAGGGATAATAGACCGGCGGCCCAATAGAGGAGAAAGGGCTGGGAGGGACGTGAGGTGGACTTTTGCGAGAGAGGATTAACGGGCTGACGGCCCAAAGAGACGAGGGACCAAGATTGGACTTTTACGAGGAGATGGGCCAAACGGCCCAACGGCCACTGGGTCGGGGGAAGCGGTGGGCCGGCCCGGAAGGAAAAAGCCGGCCTCTAGGCCGAGGCGGGCGGCTAGGGCTGACGTCACTGCTGACGTCAGCGGCGAGGGCTGACGTCAGCCGCGGCGGCGGCGGCTGCGCTCCACGTGGTGCACACGTGGCGCCGACGCGGCAGCCACGCGGCGCCCACGTGGCGGCCACGCGGGGCGGGAGCGGGCGGCCGGGATCGGCCCGAGTGGCCGATCCGACGGCTGAGGCGCGCGGGCGGCCGAGCAGCTGGGCTCGGGCTCGGCCGAGCCGGCCATGGCGCGCGGCGGCGCTAGGGTTTCGGCGCGGGAGGCGGTGGCGCGGCGGCGCGCGGGAGGCGGCGCACGAGCGGCAGCGGGGCGGTGCGGGAGCGCACGGGCGACGGTGGCGCGGGAGGCACGCACGGCAGCGGGTGGCGCGGCCGGGAGAGGGGAGAAGGAAAAGGCGGCGGCGCTTACCGGCGGCGAAGACGGCGGAGGAAAACGGCGGCGGAAAACGGCGGCGGCGGAGTGGCGCTAGGGTTAGGGTTTGGGGCAGCGGCGGGGAAAACGAGGAGGGGCCTCGGGAGGGGAATATAAAGGCGGCGCGGCGGGAATCCCGCCGGGAAAAGCGGCGGAGCGGGCGGCGCGGTGGCCGGCCGAGTCGGGGACGACTCGGCCGCGGCCCCACCCGTCAGTGGGCGCGCGGCGCGGGGAGGCGGCGGCGGCTCTCGGCCGGCCTTGGGCCACGGCCTCGGGCCGGCCCGAGAGGGGGAAGGACGCGGAGGCGGGCGGCTTGGGCCGCCTTGGGCCGAGGAGGGAAGAGGCGCGGCGGCTCGGGTGGCTGGGCCGGAGAGGGGAGGAAGGGACGGGGCCCGTGGGCCGCGCGGGAGGGAGAGAGGGGGGGCGACAGCGTGGGCCGCGAAAGAGGGGGAGGGTTTTGGGCCGAAAACGGCCCAAAACAAAAGAGCCCCTTTTAATTTGTTTTTCCTTTAATTTAATCAGTTAAATGAACTTTGTGACTTTAAAATTATTTCTTTAGCTCCAAAAATTCACGAAAAATTTTGGAGAGTACTTTAAGGCACAGAGAATATTACAAAAATATTTCCGGCCATGATTTTTAAAGGAAATTTTTGATTTCCTTGCTAATTTCACTTGTTTAAATTGCTTTTGATTTTTATTTAATTTCTGGAAAATGTATTATTAGGTAATTTTTAATCCCGATCGAAAATCGGGGTGTGACAAATCTACCCCCCTTACAGGAATCTCGTCCCGAGATTCGGGGATGGCTAGAAAGAAAGCTGGCGAGGGCAGGGTTGGACTGGCTTGCAGACTTCCGCGGCTTCTTTCTGACTTTGACCTAGCTGATTGATTAACCCATCTTGAGCGACTGACCCTGTTGGCATCCAGCTCGATGTTCCGTTTCTTGGCCAAAACTGCACTGGTTGGTTCTGTCTGCTCTGACCCTGATCTGGGTTGCAGTTATTCATAAAGCTTACTTTGGACTGCGTAGTTGACGTTTACAATTTTTGATGAGCTGAGAATCGACTTCGTTGACTTGAAACCGGTGGGGTTGTTCCTGAAACTTTGAAACTGACGTTGATGTTACCAAGGGTTTCTGTTTTTCGGATCGCGCAAGTTCACTTTCAATCCTTGAGTAGAGACGATCTATCCAGCGAGTTTCTCTGCCACCTATTTTGTTGGTGATGTATTCCTTTTCTTTTGGCTCGACGTCTGCATTCTCTTACTTTAAGCAGAGGTAGCGGAACAATTCCCTGTCCTCTTCCTAGAAACATTGGGATAGTTTTCGAAAACTGCAACGGTTGTCTTGAACTGAAGGTAACCATTCTTGATCCTTATTCACCACTAGGGTGCAGTTGCATCTACTGTTCTCTTGGGGACCTCTAAGATTGAGAGGATGGATATTTTTCTCTGACGCCAACTTGTCAACTTGTCACTACCAAATATTTCATCATTCTTCTCATTTTATTGAGGTGCCACTTATACTGTCCTTCGAAAAGGCCTCATCATGTCGAGTGTTACTACGGTCTGACCAACTTGACCGACTTGTCATTTCCTGGATTGATTATTTTCTTTTCCCGGCTAGCGATTACGTCTTGAGGGTCTGACCAAATTGTAATGAGCTGGTAAAAGAAACTCTAGGTTTCTTAGTGACGTTGTTAGATGCACATCTTCACCTGTCATAATTCATCTTGACAATCCAAACGCGGATTGAATTACTCAATATTCCCTTCTTATTACCTGACTGCCACAAGACTTCTGGGTACCTTATGACATTGACAGGTACACAAGTGAATCCACCTTTTGGATAAACGAGATGAGCCATACGAAAAGGGAAAAACTGCCTGACATAACCCTTATTCGATAATCCTTCTTTTATTACATAACTGCGATGAAGTTTCTACGTACACGGAAAAACACTTGAAGAACAAACACTTATAAACCGTTGCAAGCCTCGACTAGTGCGGACTTTACTTCTTTGATTCAGGCTGGTTTGTCTTGATCTGTCCTCGCTTACTATCTGGTGTTTCAACGGTAACACTGCTTTTCTTGCAGACATTCCTTGGAAAGGTGGCAACCTTCTTGGTAGCTGCGGTTAGTAGGACCTCCTTGCGTGAGATGTCGCCAATCTGCAATTGGTTGCTGGCCATCGGGATCAGAGCAACACGGGGTGCATTGCTTGGTTTGTTATCAGCCACGTGAACTGGTACTGGGGACTCTTGCTGAGGTTACTGTGGACGGATTGTTCCATCTTCTTGCGGTTGGAGCAGGTTGTCGTTGTCCTGGCATTGCTTGCCTTGCTGTGACTGGCTCTGTAGCTTTGGGACGATTGCCGATGAAACTGGAGACTTCCTTTTGGTAGCCTTAACAATGATTCGCCGTGGTGGGGGTTGCACATTCAGGTGACGGTTGGTTTCACTTTTCTTTTTATCACTCCTTCGCTGGATTTGACCCTGCTGTGCCGAGGCCGAGGCAATTGGGGAAGTTAGGGTATCGCAGACAGGACCGGTACCTTGAAGGTATTGACGTTTTGGCATTGAACAACCATCGTATAAATGACTTGCATCTCCACAGTTAAAACAACGATGGACTAATTTCTTTGGTCTCGGGAATGGACACTTATTAAGGTAATGTCCTAGCTGAAGGCAGTTGTAACAGTTTACTCTGGGTTGACCACACTGCTTATCCTCTTGGGGCTGCACACTCACAACTGAGACAGGGGTGAGTGGAAATAACCGCACAACAAGTTAATCTGGTCCGTTGAGGGCCCTTCTGCACCAAGCACGTCAGGGTTAGGAACTAATTTGCGGTAGCATGGCAGGGCAAGAACGACATTGGATGGGCTAAAAAACACTCATCTAATTCCATGTTGTCATGCATTTCCATCATAACGGATGTCGTTTCAACTGATATCTGGCAACAGAGACATTCTACAAGGCCCTGGAGTGGCACACATGCGTGCTACGTCATGGAGCATGCAACCTTTTCAGGGGAAATGTTTAGAAACTTTGTGAATAAACACATTCATCACATTGTTTGGCACAACCTTTGGATAAGCGATGCGTTTTAGGGCAATGTCCTTAAGGTTTCGATGGAAATAACCCAATAACAAGTTAATCTGGTCCGTTGAGGGCCCTTCTACACCAAGCACGTCAGGTTTAGGAACTAATTTCTGGAAGCGTGACAGGGAAAGAATGACATTGGACGGGCTAAAAAACTCTCTTCAAATTCCTTGTTGTCATGCATTTCCATCCTAACGGATGTCGTTTCGACTGATATCTGGCAACGGAGACATTCTACAAAGCCCTGTAATGGCACTCATGCGTGCTACATCATGAAGCATGCAACATTTTAAGGGGAAAAGTTTAGAAATTTTGTGAATAAACACATTCCTCACCTTGTTTGGCACAACCTTTGGATAAGCAAGGCGTTTAGTGCAATGTCCTTAAAGTTTCGATGGAAATAACCCCACAACAAGTTAAGCTGGTCCATTGAGGGCCCTTCTACACCGAGCACGTCAGGTTTAGGAACTAATTTGTGGTAGCATGGCAGGGGAAGAATGACATTGGACGGGCTAAAAAACTCTCTTGAAATTCCATGTTGTCATGCATTTACAACCTAACGGATGTCGTCTTGACTGATATCTGGCAACAGAGACATTCTACAAAGCCCTAGAGTGGCACTCATGCGTGCTACGTCATGGAGCATACAACATTTTCAGGGGAAAAGTTTAGAAACTTTGTGAATAAACACACTCCTCACCTTGTTTGGCACAACCTTTGGATAAGCGAGGCGTTTAGGGCAATGTCCTTAAAGCTTCGATTGAAATAACCCCACAACAAGTTAATCTGGTCCGTTGAGGCCCCTTCGACTCCGAGCACGTCAGGTTTAGGAACTAATTTGTGGTAGCGTGGCAGGGAAAGAACGACATTGGACGGGCTAAAAAACTCTCTTCAAATTCCATGTTGTCATGCATTTCCATCCTAACGGATGTCGTTTCGACTGATATCTGGCAACAGAGACATTCTACAAGGCTCTGGAGTGGCACACATGCGTGCTACGTCATGGAGCATGCAACCTTTTCAGGGGAAAAGTTTAGAAACTTTGTGAATAAACACATTCCTCACCTTGTTTGGCACAACCTTTGGATAAGCGAGGCGTTTAGGGCAATGTCCTTAAAGTTTCGATTGAAATAACCCCACAACAAGTTAATCTGGTCCGTTGAGGGCCCTTCTACACCGAGCACGTCAAGTTTAGGAACTAATTTGTGGTAGCGTGGTAGGGGAAGAACGACATTGGACGGGCTAAAAAACACTCTTCAAATTCCATGTTGTCATGCATTCCCATCCTAACGGATGTCGTTTCGGCTGATATCTGGCAACGGAGAAATTCTACACAGCCCTGGAGTGGCACTCATTCGTGCTACGTCGTGGAGCATGAAACCTTTTCAGGGGAAAAGTTTAGAAAATAGGCGAATAAACGCATTCCTCACCTTGTTCGGCATAACCTTGGATAAGCGATGCGTTTTGGGGCAATGTTCTTGAAGTTTCGATGGAAATAACCCCACAACAAGTTAATCTGGTCCTTTGAGGGCCCTTCTGCACCGAGCACGTCAGGTTTAGGAACTAATTTGCGGTAGCGTGGCAGGGCAAGAACGACATTGGATGGGCTAAAAAACACTCATCTAATTCCATGTTGTCATGCATTTCCATCATAACGGATGTCGTTTCAACTGATATCTGGCAACAGAGACATTCTACAAGGCCCTGGAGTGGCACACATGCGTGCTACGTCATGGAGCATGCAACCTTTCCAGGGGAAATGTTTAGAAACTTTGTGAATAAACACATTCCTCACCTTGTTTGGCACAACCTTTGGATAAGCGATGCGTTTTATGGCAATGTCCTTAAGGTTTCGATGGAAATAACCCAATAACAAGTTAATCTGGTCCGTTGAGGGCCCTTCTACACCAAGCACGTCAGGTTTAGGCACTAATTTGTGGAAGCGTGGCAGGGAAAGAATGACATTGGACGGGCTAAAAAACTCTCTTCAAATTCCATGTTGTCATGCATTTCCATCCTAACGGATGTCGTTTCGACTGATATCTGGCAACGGAGACATTCTACAAAGCCCTGTAATGGCACTCATGCATGCTACATCATGAAGCATGCAACATTTTAAGGGGAAAAGTTTATAAACTTTGTGAATAAACACATTCCTCACCTTGTTTGGCACAACCTTTGGATAAGTGAGGCGTTTAGGGCAATGTCCTTAAAGTTTCGATGGAAATAACCCCACAACAAGTTAAGCTGGTCCATTGAGGGCCCTTCTACACCGAGTACGTCAGGTTTAGGAACTAATTTGTGGTAGCATGGCAGGGGAAGAATGACATTGGACGGGCTAAAAAACCATCTTCAAATTCCATGTTGTCATGCATTTCCATCCTGACGGATGTCGTTTCGGCTGATATCTGGCAACGGAGACATTCTACAAAGCCCTGGAGTGGCACTCATGCGTGCTACGTCGTGGGGCACGAAACCTTTTCAGGAGAAAAGTTTAGAAACTAGGCGAATAAACACATTCCTCACCTTGGTTGGCACAACCTTGGATAAGCGATGCGTTTTAGGGCAATGTTCTTAAAGTTTCGATGGAAATAATCCCACAACAAGTTAATCTGGTCCGTTGAGGGCCCTTCTGCACCGAGCACGTCAGGTTTAGGAACTAATTTGTGGTAGCGTGGCAGGGCAAGAACGAAATTGGATGAGCTAAAAAACACTCTTCATATTCCATGTTGTCATGCATTTCCATCATAACGGATGTCGTTTCGACTGATATCTGGCAACAGATACATTCTACAAGGCCCTGGAGTGGCACACATGCGTGCTACGTCATGGAGAATGCAACCTTTTCAGGGGAAAAGTTTAGAAACTTTGTGAATAAACACATTCCTCACCTTGTATGGCACAACCTTTGGATAAGCGATGCGTTTTACGGCAATGTCCTTAAGGTTTCGATGGAAATAACCCAATAGCAAGTTAATCTGGTCCGTTGAGGGCGCTTCTACACCAAGCACGTCAGGTTTAGGAACTAATTTGTGGAAGCGTGGCAGGGAAAGAATGACATTGGACGGGCTAAAAAACTCTCTTCAAATTCCATGTTGTCATGCATTTCCATCCAAACGGATATCGTTTTGACTGATATCTGGCAACAGAGACATTCTACAAAGCCCTGGAGTGGCACTCATGCGTGCTACGTCATGGAGCATGCAACATTTTCAGGGGAAAAGTTTAGAAACTTTGTGAATAAACACATTCCTCACCTTGTTTGGCACAACGTTTGGATAAGCGAGGCGTTTCGGGCAATGTCCTTAAAGTTTCGATTGAAATAACCCCACAACAAGTTAATCTGGTCCGTTGAGGCCCCTTCGACTCCGAGCACGTCAGGTTTAGGAACTAATTTGTGGTAGCGTGGCAGGGAAAGAACGACATTGGACGGGCTAAAAAACTCTCCTCAAATTCCATGTTGTCATGCATTTCCATCCTAACGGATGTCGTTTTGACTGATATCTGGCAACAGAGACATTCTACAAAGCCCTGGAGTGGCACTCATGCGTGCTACGTCATGGAGCATGCAACATTTTCAGGGGAAAAGTTTAGAAACTTTGTGAATAAACACATTCCTCACCTTGTTTGGCACAACCTTTGGATAAGCGATGCGTTTTGGGCAATGTCCTTAAAGTTTCGATTGAAATAACCCCACAACAAGTTAATCTGGTCCGTTGAGGGCCCTTCTGCACCGAGCACGACAGGTTTAGGAACTAATTTGCGGTAGCGTGGCAGGGCAAGAACGACATTGGATGGGGTAAAAAACACTCATGTAATTCCATGTTGTCATGCATTTCCATCATAACGGATGTCGTTTCGACTGATATCTGGCAACAGAGACATTCTACAAGGCCCTGGAGTGGCACACATGCGTGCTACGTCATGCAGCATGCAACCTTTTCAGGGGAAAAGTTTAGAAACTTTGTGAATAAACACATTCCTCACCTTGTTTGGCACAACCTTTGGATAAGCGATGCGTTTTACGGCAATGTCCTTAAGGTTTCGATGGAAATAACCCAATAGCAAGTTAATCTGGTCCGTTGAGGGCGCTTCTACACCAAGCACGTCAGGTTTAGGAACTAATTTGTGGAAGCGTGGCAGGGAAAGAATGACATTGGACGGGCTAAAAAACTCTCTTCAAATTCCATGTTGTCATGCATTTCCATCCTAACGGATGTCGTTTCGACTGATATCTGGCAACGGAGACATTCTACAAAGCCCTGGAGTGGCACTCATGCGTGCTACGTCATGGAGCATGCAACATTTTCAGGGGAAAAGTTTAGAAACTTTGTGAATAAACACATTCCTCACCTTGTTTGGCACAACCTTTGGATAAGCGAGGCGTTTAGGGCAATGTCCTTAAAGTTTCGATGGAAATAACCCCACAACAAGTTAATCTGGTCCGTTGAGGGCCCTTCTACACCGAGCACGTCAGGTTTAGGAACTAATTTGTGGTAGCGTGGCAGGGAAAGAACGACATTGGACGGGCTAAAAAACTCTCTTCAAATTCCATGTTGTCATGCATTTCCATCCTAACGGATGTCGTTTCGACTGATATCTGGCAACGGAGACATTCTACAAAGCCCTGGAGTGGCACTCATGCGTGCTACGTCATGGAGCATGCAACATTTTCAGGGGAAAAGTTTAGAAACTTTGTGAATAAACACATTCCTCACCTTGTTTGGCACAACCTTTGGATAAGCGAGGCGTTTAGGGCAATGTCCTTAAAGTTTCGATGGAAATAACCCCACAACAAGTTAATCTGGTCCGTTGAGGGCCCTTCTACACCGAGCACGTCAGGTTTAGGAACTAATTTGTGGTAGCGTGGCAGGGAAAGAACGACATTGGACGGGCTAAAAAACTCTCTTCAAATTCCATGTTGTCATGCATTTCCATCCTAACGGATGTCGTTTCGACTGATATCTGGCAACGGAGACATTCTACAAAGCCCTGGAGTGGCACTCATGCGTGCTACGTCATGGAGCATGCAACATTTTCAGGGGAAAAGTTTAGAAACTTTGTGAATAAACACATTCCTCACCTTGTTTGGCACAACCTTTGGATAAGCGAGGCGTTTAGGGCAATGTCCTTAAAGTTTCGATGGAAATAACCCCACAACAAGTTAATCTGGTCCGTTGAGGGCCCTTCTACACCGAGCACGTCAGGTTTAGGAACTAATTTGTGGTAGCGTGGCAGGGAAAGAACGACATTGGACGGGCTAAAAAACTCTCTTCAAATTCCATGTTGTCATGCATTTCCATCCTAACGGATGTCGTTTCGACTGATATCTGGCAACGGAGACATTCTACAAAGCCCTGGAGTGGCACTCATGCGTGCTACGTCATGGAGCATGCAACATTTTCAGGGGAAAAGTTTAGAAACTTTGTGAATAAACACATTCCTCACCTTGTTTGGCACAACCTTTGGATAAGCGAGGCGTTTAGGGCAATGTCCTTAAAGTTTCGATTGAAATAACCCCACAACAAGTTAATCTGGTCCGTTGAGGCCCCTTCGACTCCGAGCACGTCAGGTTTAGGAACTAATTTGTGGTAGCGTGGCAGGGAAAGAACGACATTGGACGGGCTAAAAAACTCTCCTCAAATTCCATGTTGTCATGCATTTCCATCCTAACGGATGTCGTTTTGACTGATATCTGGCAACAGAGACATTCTACAAGGCCCTGGAGTGGCACACATGCGTGCTACGTCATGGAGCATGCAACCTTTTCAGGGGAAAAGTTTAGAAACTTTGTGAATAAACACATTCATCACCTTGTTTGACACAACCTTTGGATAAGCGAGGCGTTTAGGGCAATGCCCTTAAAGTTTCGATTGAAATAACCCCACAACAAGTTAATTTGGTCCGTTGAGGGTCCTTCTACACCGAGCACGTCAAGTTTAGGAACTAATTTGTGGTAGCGTGGCAGGGGAAGAACGACATTGGACGGGCTAAAAAACACTCTTCAAATTCCATGTTGTCATGCATTTCCATCCTAACGGATGTCGTTTCGGCTGATATCTGGCAACGGAGACAGGGCCCTTCTGCACCGAGCACGTCAGGTTTAGGAACTAATTTGCGGTAGCGTGGCAGGGCAAGAACGACATTGGATGGGCTAAAAAACACTCATGTAATTCCATGTTGTCATGCATTTCCATCATAACGGATGTCGTTTCAACTGATATCTGGCAACAGAGACATTTTTCAAGGCCCTGGAGTGGCACACATGCGTGCTACGTCATGGAGCATGCAACCTTTTCAGGGGAAATGTTTAGAAACTTTGTGAATAAACACATTCCTCA
>BDMV01000001.1:1938516-1960849 GCA_008326285.1 Oryza officinalis | reverse complement strand
CACCTTGTTTGGCACAACCTTTGGATAAGCGATGCGTTTTAGGGCAATGTCCTTAAGGTTTCGATGGAAATAACCCGATAACAAGTTAATCTGGTCCGTTGAGGCCCCTTCGACTCCGAGCACGTCAGGTTTAGGAACTAATTTGTGGAAGCGTGGCAGGGAATGAACGACATTGGACGGGCTAAAAAACACTCTTCAAATTCCATGTTGTCATGCATTTCCATCCTAACGGATGTCGTTTCGGCTGATATCTGGCAACGGAGACATTCTACACAGCCCTGGAGTGGCACTCATTCGTGCTACGTCGTGGAGCATGAAACCTTTTCAGGGGAAAAGTTTAGAAACTAGGCGAATAAACACATTCCTCACCTTGTTTGGCATAACCTTGGATAAGCGATGCGTTTTGGGGCAATGTTGTTATAGTTTCGATGGAAATAACCCCACAACAAGTTAATCTGGTCCGTTGAGGGCCCTTCTGCACCGAGCACGTCAGGCTTAGGAACTAATTTGCGGTAGCGTGGCAGGGCAAGAACGACATTGGATGGGCTAAAAAACACTCATCTAATTCCATGTTGTCATGCATTTCCATCCTAACGGATGTCGTTTCGACTGATATCTGGCAACGGAGACATTCTACAAAGCCCTATAATGGCACTCATGCGTGCTACGTCATGAAGCATGCAACATTTTAAGGGGAAAAGTTTAGAAACTTTGTGAATAAACACATTCCTCACCTTGTTTGGCACAACCTTTGGATAAGCGAGGCGTTTAGGGCAATGTCCTTAAAGTTTCGATGGAAATAACCCCACAATCAGTTAAGCTGTTCCATTGAGGGCCCTTCTACACCGAGCACGTCAGGTTTAGGAACTAATTTGTGGTAGCATGGTAGGGGAAGAACGAAATTGGATGAGCTAAAAAACACTCTTCATATTCCATGTTGTCATGCATTTCCATCATAACGGATGTCGTTTCGACTGATATCTGGCAACATAGACATTCTACAAGGCCCTGGATGGCACACATGCATGCTACGTCATGGAGCATGCAACCTTTTCAGGGGATAAGTTTAGAAACTTTGTGAATAAACACATTCCTCACCTTGTTTGGCACAACCTTTGGATAAGCGATGCGTTTTAAGGCAATGTCCTTAAGGTTTCGATGGAAATAACCCAATAACAAGTTAATCTGGTCCGTTGAGGGCACTTCTACACCAAGCACGTCAGGTTTAGGAACTAATTTGTGGAAGCGTGGCAGGGAAAGAATGACAGTGGACGGGCTAAAAAAGTCTCTTCAAATTCCATGTTGTCATGCATTTCCATCCCAACGGATGTCGTTTCGACTGATATCTGGCAACGGAGACATTCTACAAAGCCCTGGAGTGGCACTCATGCGTGCTACATCATTGAGCATGCAACATTTTCAGGGGAAAAGTTTAGAACCTTTGTGAATAAACACATTCCTCACCTTGTTTGGCACAACCTTTGGATAAGCGATGCGTTTTAAGGCAATGTCCTTAAGGTTTCGATGGAAATAACCCAACAACAAGTTAATCTAGTCCGTTAAGGGCCCTTCTACACCAAGCATGTCAGGTTTAGGAACTAATTTTTGGTAGTGTGGCAGGGAAAGAACGACATTGGACGGGCTAAAAAACTCTCTTCAAATTCCATGTTGTCATGCATTTCCATCGTAACGGATGTCGTTTCGACTGATATCTGGCAACGGAGACATTCTACAAAGCCCTGGAGTGGCACTCATGCGTGCTACGTCATGGAGCATGCAACATTTTCAGGGGAAAAGTTTAGAACCTTTGTGAATAAACACATTCCTCACCTTGTTTGGCACAACCTTTGGATAAGCGATGCGTTTTAGGGCAATGTCCTAAAGGTTTCGATGGAAATAACCCGATAACAAGTTAATCTGGTCCGTTGAGGTCCCTTCGACTCCGAGCACGTCAGGTTTAGGAACTAATTTGTGGAAGCGTGGCAGGGAATGAACGACATTGGACGGGCTAAAAAACACTCTTCAAATTCCATGTTGTCATGCATTTCCATCCTAACGGATGTCGTTTCGGCTGATATCTGGCAACGGAGACATTCTACACAGCCCTGGAGTGGCACTCATGCGTGCTACGTCATGGAGCATGCAACATTTTCAGGGGAAAAGTTTAGAAACTTTGTGAATAAACACAATCCTCACCTTGTTTGGCACAACCTTTGGATAAGCGAGGCGTTTAGTGCAATGTCCTTAAAGTTTCGATTGAAATAACCCCACAACAAGTTAATCTGGTCCGTTGAGGCCCCTTCGACTCCGAGCATGTCAGGTTTAGGAACTAATTTGTGGTAGCATGGCAGGGCAAGAACGAAATTGGATGAGCTAAAAAACACTCTTCATGTTCCATGTTGTCATGCATTTCCATCCTAACAGATGTCGTTTTGACAGATATCTGGCAACAGAGACATTCTACACGGCCCTGGAGTGGTACACATGCGTGCTACGTCATGGAGCATGCAACCTTTTCAGGGGAAAAGTTTAGAAACTTTGTGAATAAACACATTCCTCACCTTGTTTGGCACAACCTTTGGATAAGCGAGGCGTTTAGGGCAATGTCCTTAAAGTTTCGATTGAAATAACCCCACAACAAGTTAATCTGGTCCGTTGAGGGCCCTTCTACACCGAGCACGTCAAGTTTAGGAACTAATATGTGGTAGCGTGGCAGGGGAAGAACGACATTGGACGGGCTAAAAAACACTCTTCAAATTCCATGTTGTCATGCATTTCCATCCTAACGGATGTCGTTTCGGCTGATATCTGGCAACGGAGACATTCTACAAAGCCCTGGAGTGGCACTCATGCGTGCTTCGTCGTGGGGCATGAAACCTTTTCAGGGGAAAAGTTTAGAAACTAGGCGAATAAACACATTCCTCACCTTGTTTGGCACAACCTTGGATAAGCGATGCGTTTTAGGGCAATGTTCTTAAAGTTTCGATGGAAATAACCCCACAATATGTTAATCTGGTCCGTTGAGGGCTCTTCTGCACCGAGCACGTCAGGTTTAGGAACTAATTTGTGGTAGCATGGCAGACCAAGAACGAAATTGGATGAGCTAAAAAACACTCTTCATATTCCATGTTGTCGTGCATTTCCATCATAACGGATGTCGTTTTGACTGATATCTGGCAACAGAGACATTCTACAAAGCCCTGGAGTGGCACTCATGCGCGCTACGTTGTGGAGCATGAAACCTTTTCAGGGGAAAAGTTTAGAAACTAGGCGAATAAACACATTCCTCACCTTGTTTGGCACAACCTTGGATAAGCGATGCGTTTTAGGGCAATGTTCTTAAAGTTTCGACGGAAATAACCCCACAACAAGTTAATCTGGTCTCTTGAGGGCCCTTCTGCACCGAGCACGTCACGTTTAGGAACTAATTTGTGGTAGCGTGGCAGGGAAATAATGAGATTGGACGGGCTAAAAAAGTCTCTTCAAATTCCATGTTGTCTTGCATTTTCTTCCTAACGGATGTCGTTTCGGCTGATATCTGGCAACGGAGACATTCTACAAAGCCCTGGAGTGGCACTCATGCGTGCTACGTCATGGAGCATGCAACATTTTCAGGGGAAAAGTTTAGAAACTTTGTGAATAAACACATTCCTCACCTTGTTTGGCACAACCTTTGGATAAGCGATGCGTTTTAAGGCAATGTCCTTAAGGTTTCGATGGAAATAACACAACAACAAGTTAATCTGGTCCATTAAGGGCCCTTCTACACCAAGCACGTCAGGTTTAGGAACTAATTTGTGGTAGCGTGGCAGGGAAAGAATGACATTGGACGGGCTAAAAAACTCTCTTCAACTTCCATGTTGTCATGCATTTCCATCCTAACGGATGTCGTTTTGACTGATATCTGGCAACAGAGACATTCTACAAGGCCCTAGAGTGGCACACATGCGTGCTACGTCATGGAGCATGCAACCTTTTCAGGGGAAAAGTTTAGAAACTTTGTGAATAAACACATTCCTCACCTTGTTTGGCACAACCTTTGGAAAAGCGATGCGTTTTATGGCAATGTCCTTAAGATTTCGATGGAAATAACCCAACAACAAGTTAATCTGGTCCGTTGAGGGCTCTTCTACACCAAGCAATTCAGGTTTAGGAACTAATTTGTGGTAGCGTGGCAGGGAAAGAACGACATTGGACGGGCTAAAAAACTCTCTTCAAATTCCATGTTGTCATGCATTTCCATCCTAACGAATGTCGTTTCGACTGATATCTAGCAACGGAGACATTCTACAAAGCCCTGGAGTGGCACTCATGCGCGCTACGTCGTGGAGCATGAAACCTTTTAAGGGGAAAAGTTTAGAAACTAGGCGAATAAACACATTCCTCACCTTGTTTGGCACAACCTTGGATAAGCGATGCGTTTTAGGGCAATGTTCTTAAAGTTTCGATGGAAATAACCCCACAACAAGTTAATCTGGTCCGTTGTGGGCCCTTCTGCACCGAGCACATCAGGTTTAGGAACTAATTTGTGGTAGCGTGGCAGGGCAAGAACGAAAATGGATGAGCTAAAAAACACTCTTCATATTCCATGTTGTCATGCATTTCCATCATAACGGATGTCGTTTCGACTGATATCTGGCAACAGAGACATTCTACAAGGCCCTGGAGTGGCACACATGCGTGCTACGTCATGGAGCATGCAACCGTTTCAGGGGAAAAGTTTAGAAATTTTGTGAATAAACACATTCCTCACCTTGTTTGGTACAACCTTTGCAAAAGCGATGCGTTTTAAGGCAATGTCCTTAAGGTTTCGATGGAAATAACCCAACAACAAGTTAATCTGGTCCGTTGAGGGCTCTTCTACACCAAGCATGTCAGGTTTAGGAACTAATTTGTGGTAGCGTGGCAGGGAAAGAACGACATTGGACGGGCTAAAAAACCCTCTTCAAATTCCATGTTGTCATGCATTTCCATCCTAACGGATGTCATTTCGGCTGGTATCTGGCAACGGAGACATTCTACAAAGCCCTGGAGTGGCACTCATGCGCGCTACGTCGTGGAGCATGAAACCTTTTCAGGGGAAAAGTTTAGAAACTAGGCGAATAAACACATTCCTCACCTTGTTTGGCACAACCTTGGATAAGCGATGCATTTTGGTGCAATGTTCTTATGGTTTCGATGGAAATAACCCCACAACAAGTTAATCTGTTCCATTGAGGGCCCTTCTGCACCGAGCACGTCAGGTTTAGGAACTAATTTGCGGAAGCGTGGCAGGGCAAGAACGACATTGGATGGGCTAAAAAACACTCATCTAATTCCATGTTGTCATGCATTTCCATCATAACGGATGTCGTTTCAACTGATATCTGGCAACAGAGACATTCTACAAGGCCCTGGAGTGGCACACATGCGTGCTACGTCATGGAGCATGCAACCTTTTCAGGGGAAATGTTTAGAAACTTTGTGAATAAACACATTCCTCACCTTGTTTGGCACAACCTTTGGATAAGCGATGCGTTTTAAGGCAATGTCCTTAAGGTTTCGATGGAAATAACCCAATAACAAGTTAATCTGGTCCGTTGAGGGCCCTTCTACCCCAAGTTTGTCAGGTTTAGGAACTAATTTGTGGATGCGTGGCAGGAAAAGAACGACATTGGACGGGCTAAAAAACTCTCTTCAAATTCCATGTTGTGATGCATTTCCATCCTAACGGATGTCGTTCGACTGATATCTGGCAACGGAGACATTCTACAAAGCCCTGGAGTGGCACTCATGCGTGCTACGTCATGGAGCATGAAACATTTTCAGGGGAAAAGTTTAGAAACTTTGTGAATAAACACATTCCTCACATTGTTTGGCACAACCTTTGGATACGCGAGGCGTTTAGGGCAATGTCCTTAAAGTTTCGATTGAAATAACAGCACAACAAGTTAATCTGGTCCGTTGAGGGCCCTTCTACACCGAGCACGTCAGGTTTAGGAACTAATTTGTGGTAGCGTGGCAGGGGAAGAACGACATTGAACGGTGTTAACACCAGAATTTGGTAAGCCCCGAAGTCCTCATCGGCTCAGGATCTATATCGGCTCAAAGCTAATATCGGCCTAGAGTTCTACATCGGCCGATGGGGGTTATCTCAAACCAACCACCAATAGCAGTCGGATTCTTGTTAGATTCGGGAAGATCTTATCCAGAGAAGACCGAGTTTGAGGAGGATGCGGCTTGTATCTCTTAATTAGGAAGAGTTTGTTAGTTTTCTATTTTATCTTTAGGAAAGTGTGTTAGTGTCCGGCAAGGACTTTATCTTTTTCCTTTTATCTTTAGGAAAGTTTGAGTTGTATTCTGTTAGGATTTTTGTTAGCCTATGGGTATAAATATGTAAGCCCGTAGTTCATGTAATGATCATCTCACGATCAATCAACTCCGGCGCATCGCCAACCTTTTTACTTTCGTCTTCTTCGGCGAGTTCATGCCCTTCACACGAAGGGTAAGTCTCGTTATGGCTGCCTGCGCTGTCGGGGCTAGGGCTTCGACGTTCTGATCTCGACAACGTAAGCACCTACTATCATATATCTTAGTTAATCTGATTCGGCTTCTTGACTTAGTCTTATCGGCCGAGACTCGCTTTAGGGTTTATGCCGGTATCGACTAAATCACCTTGCTAGATTAGATTGGCTAAGGTATCTACCACTCCGAAAATCAGTCAAGGGCTTGATTGTCTAGGTCTTGCGTTTCTTTTCATACTTAGTGCTGCATCAGTCCAATTTGATCTACTAAGTCGTGATTAGAACCGTAATCTCTAGCCTGCTTGTCGGCTGCCAATAAGGGTTTCACCGGGGTTTCAGCCGGTGAGTTATCTGGACGTTGCATCGGCCTAAGAGTTTTACATATAGATTGGATTTGGCCGATGACAACAGAGTATTTATTGTTTATCTGCTTATTGAGAGTTTATGCCATCGGACCTCCGGCCGATGTATGATTTAATCTTCATATCAATGTTTATTTTATCATATACTTGGATTATATTACATTGCTATATCATCATGTTATCGTCAGCCGATCGTCTACATGTTCGCTCAGTGTGCAGCCGATGGATCAAATCCTAACACTGCATCGGCTGGAACTGTGCCATCGGCTCATCGGCCGATTGGTTGCTTTCGCCCTATCGGCCTATCGGCCGATAGACCTTTTTGTTCTGCTGTTTTGCATATCTTGTCAGTAGCAGGATCAAACTGACTGGCACGCCCGCGCTTCATCAATTTTAGGACCTGCACTGGAGCTAAGCAGATCTCCCAGGCCTTCGTGTGTCTGCACGCCGGATCATCATCGGCGGTACAGATTTGGCGTCAATACATTTTTGGCACGCCTGGTGGGACCGTGTTTTGGATAACAGATTTTTACACGGCTCGTGGAACCCACGATTGCAACAATATGTCTGATCAAGAAGTCAAGGCCGAGGAAGAACAATTTCTCAAGCCGATAGAGGAAGAAGAAGAGCCGATGGACGATGAGACGCTTCAAAAGACAGTTGATGAAATCGTTCGTCGCACTGTGTTTGATCGATCTGGTGTTTTGGTGAGTACATTACATGGTTTGATCGAGAAGATTGTTCCCAGAGTGATTGCATTAAGAAATCAGACCGGGGGGCAAATCGACGAACAATTTCAGCATCGGCAACAACGACATTGGCTTAGGGGGCAAATAGATCAGCATCAGCCTGGAGAGCTCCATCAACAATATCGGCCAGAAGAAACTCAAAGATATCAGTCTAAAGAAGATTGGGCCGATATGATTGCAAAAGTAATAGAGGAACAGTTTGGAATTAGACCTAAGGGACATATTTCTGTGTATCGGCTGCCATATCCTGAATGGTTTGATAGAGTTCCACTTCCGGGCCGATACAAGATTCCAGACTTTTTCCAATTTTCAGGGCAAGGTGATATATCTACGAGGGAACATATCAGTCGATTTTTAGCTCAATGTGGGGAAGCATCGGCTGAAGAAGCTCTGAAAGTTAGATTGTTTCCATTGTCTTTGACTGGATCGGCCTTCACATGGTTTGCGTCATTGCCACCAAATTCAATCAGAGGTTGGGCCGATCTTGAGAAGCAATTTCATCAGTACTTCTTTGCTGGGGACAATAAGTTGAAGTTTTCAGATTTGATTTTAGTCAAACAGCAAGAAGGGGAATCGACTGTGGAGTATATTCAAAGATTTCGTGATGTCCGCAACCGATGTTATAGCTTGAGCCTAAGTGATGAACAACTAGCAGATCTTGCGTTCCAAGGGTTGTCAGCGCCTATCAAAGATAGATTCTTTTTTCATGAGTTTGACAGCCTGGCTCATCTAATACAGAAGGTATCGGCTTACGAGAGCCGATGTCAAGAAGAAGAGAAGAATCAGTTTTGGGGCGATCAAGGCAAGGGTAATTTTGAAGCATGACTTCTCATACTCCAAAACTGGGGGGCATGTGTTAACACCAGAATTTGGTAAGCCCCGAAGTCCTCATCGGCCCAGGATCTATATCGGCTCAAAGCTAATATCGGCCTAGAGTTCTACATCGGCCGATGGGGGTTATCTCAAACCAACCACCAATAGCAGTCGGATTCTTGTTAGATTCGGGAAGATCTTATCCAGAGAAGACCGAGTTTGAGGAGGATGCGGCTTGTATCTCTTAATTAGGAAGAGTTTGTTAGTTTTCTGTTTTATCTTTAGGAAAGTGTGTTAGTGTCCGGCAAGGACTTTATCTTTTTCCTTTTATCTTTAGGAAAGTTTGAGTTGTATTCTGTTAGGATTTTTGTTAGCCTATGGGTATAAATATGTAAGCCCGTAGTTCATGTAATGATCATCTCACGATCAATCAACTCCGGCGCATCGCCAACCTTTTTACTTTCGTCTTCTTCGGCGAGTTCATGCCCTTCACACGAAGGGTAAGTCTCGTTATGGCTGCCTGCGCTGTCGGGGCTAGGGCTTCGACGTTCTGATCTCGACAACGTAAGCACCTACTATCATATATCTTAGTTAATCTGATTCGGCTTCTTGATTTAGTCTTATCGGCCGAGACTCGCTTTAGGGTTTATGCCGGTATCGACTAAATCACCTTGCTAGATTAGATTGGCTAAGGTATCTACCACTCCGAAAATCAGTCAAGGGCTTGATTGTCTAGGTCTTGCGTTTCTTTTCATACTTAGTGCTGCATCAGTCCAATTTGATCTACTAAGTCGTGATTAGAACCGTAATCTCTAGCCTGCTTGTCGGCTGCCAATAAGGGTTTCACCGGGGTTTCAGCCGGTGAGTTATCTGGACGTTGCATCGGCCTAAGAGTTTTACATATAGATTGGATTTGGCCGATGACAACAGAGTATTTATTGTTTATCTGCTTATTGAGAGTTTATGCCATCGGACCTCCGGCCGATGTATGATTTAATCTTCAGATCAATGTTTATTTTATCATATACTTGGATTATATTACATTGCTATATCATCATGTTATCGTCAGCCGATCGTCTACATGTTCGCTCAGTGTGCAGCCGATGGATCAAATCCTAACACTGCATCGGCTGGAACTGTGCCATCGGCTCATCGGCCGATTGGTTGCTATCGCCCTATCGGCCTATCGGCCGATAGACCTTTTTGTTCTGCTGTTTTGCATATCTTGTCAGTAGCAGGATCAAACTGACTGGCACGCCCGCGCTTCATCAATTTTAGGACCTGCACTGGAGCTAAGCAGATCTCCCAGGCCTTCGTGTGTCTGCACGCCGGATCCTCATCGGCGGTACAGATTTGGCGTCAACAAACGGGCTAAAAAACTCTCTTCAAATTCCATGTTGTCATGCATTTCCATCCTAACGGATGTCGTTTCGGCTGATATCTGGCAACGGAGACATTCTACAAAGCCCTGGAGTGGCACTCATGCGTGCTACATCGTGGGGCACGAAACCTTTTCAGGGGAAAAGTTTAGAAACTAGGCGAATAAACACATTCCTCACCTTGTTTGGCACAACCTAGGATAAGCGATGCGTTTTAGGGCAATGTTCTTAAAGTTTGGATGGAAATAACCCCACAACAAGTTAATCTGGTCCGTTGAGGGCCCTTCTGCACCGAGCACATCAGGTTTAGGAACTAATTTGTGGTAGCGTGGCAGGGCAAGAACGAAATTGGATGAGCTAAATAACACACTTCATATTCCATGTTGTCATGCATTTCCATCATAACGGATGTCGTTTCGACTGATATCTGGCAACAGAGACATTCTACAAGGCCCTGGAGTGGCACACATGCGTGCTACGTCATGGAGCATGCAACCTTTTCAGGGGAAAAGTTTAGAAACTTTGTGAATAAACACATTCCTCACCTTGTTTGGCACAACCTTTGGATAAGCGATGCGTTTTAAGGCAATGTCCTTAAGGTTTCGATGCAAATAACCCAATAACAAGTTAATCTGGTCCGTTGACGGCCCTTCTACACCAAACACGTCTGGTTTAGGAACTAATTTGTGGTAGCGTGGCAGGGAAAGAACGTCATTGGACGGGCTAAAAAACCCTCTTCAAATTCCATGTTGTCATGCATTTCCATCCTAACGGATGTCATTTCGGCTGATATCTGGCAACGGAGACATTCTACCAAGCCCTGGAGTGGCACTCATGCGCGCTACGTCGTGGAGCATGAAACCTTTTCAGGGGAAAAGTTTAGAAACTAGGCGAATAAACACATTCCTCACCTTGTTTGGCACAACCTTGGATAAGCGATGCGTTTTAGGGGCAATGTTCTTAAGGTTTCGATGGAAATAACCCCACAACAAGTTAATCTGGTCCGTTGAGGGCCCTTCTGCACCGAGCACGTCATGTTTAGGAACAAATTTGCGGTAGCGTGGCAGGGCAAAAACGACATTGGATGGGCCAAAAAACACTCATCTAATTCCATGTTGTCATGCATTTCCATCATAACGGATGTCGTTTCAACTGATATCTGGCAACAGAGACATTCCACAAGGCCCTGGAGTGGCACACATGCGTGCTACGTCATGGAGCATGCAACCTTTTCAGGGGAAATGTTTAGAAACTTTGTGAATAAACACATTCCTCACCTTGTTTGGCACAACCTTTGGGTAAGCGATGCATTTTAAGGCAATGTCCTTAAGGTTTCGATGGAAATAACCCAATAACAAGTTAATCTGGTCCGTTGAAGGCCCTTCTACCCCAAGCACGTCAGGTTTAGGAACTAATTTGTGGAAGCGTGGCAGGGAAAGAACGACATTGGACGGGCTAAAAAACTCTCTTCAAATTCCATGTTGTCATGCATTTCCATCCTAACGGATGTCGTTCGACTGATATCTTGCAACGGAGACATTCTACAAAGCCCTGGGGTGGCACTCATGCGTGCTACGTCATGAAGCTTGCAACATTTTTAGGGGAAAAGTTTAGAAACTTTGTGAATAAACACATTCCTCACCTTGTTTGGCACAACCTTTGGATAAGCGAGGCGTTTAGGGCAATGTCCTTAAAGTTTCGATTGAAATAACAGCACAACAAGTTAATCTGGTCCGTTGAGGTCCCTTCGACACCGAGCACGTCAGGTTTAGGAACTAATTTGTGGTAGCGTGGCAGGGGAAGAACGACATTGAACGGGCTAAAAAACTCTCTTCAAATTCCATGTTGTCATGCATTTCCAGCCTAACGGATGTCGTTTCGACTGATATCTGGCAACGGAGACATTCTACAAAGCCCTGGAGTGGCACTCATGCGTGCTACGTCGTGGGGCACGAAACCTTTTCAGGGGAAAAGTTTAGAAACTAGGCGAATAAACACATTCCTCACCTAGTTTGGCACAACCTTGGATAAGCGATGCGTTTTAGGGAAATGTTCTTAAAGTTTCGATGCAAATAACCTCACAACAAGTTAATCTGGTCCGTTGAGGGCCCTTCTGCACCGAGCACATCAGGTTTAGGAACTAATTTGTGGTAGCGTGGCAGGGCAAGAACGAAATTGGATGAGCTAATAAACACTCTTCATATTCCATGTTGTCATGCATTTCCATCATAACGGATGTCGTTGCGACTGATATCTGGCAACAGAGACATTCTACAAGGCCCTGGAGTGGCACACATGCGTGCTACGTCATGGAGCATGCATCCTTTTCAGGGGAAAAGTTTAGAAACTTTGTGAATAAACACATTCCTCACCTTGTTTGGCACAACCTTTGGATAAGCGATGCGTTTTAAGGCAATGCCCTTAAGGTTTCGATGCAAATAACCCAATAACAAGTTAATCTGGTCCGTTGAGGGCCCTTCTAAACCAAGCATGTCTGGTTTAGGAACTAATTTGTGGTAGCGTGGCAGGGAAAGAATGACATTGGACGGGCTAAAAAAGTCTCTTCAAATTCCATGTTGTCTTGCATTTCCTTCCTAACGGATGTCGTTTCGACTGATATCTGACAACGGAGACATTGTACAAAGCCCTGGAGTGGCACTCATGCGTGCTACATCATGGAGCATGCAACATTTTCAGGGGAAAAGTTTAGAAACTTTGTGAATAAACACATTCCTCACCTTGTTTGGCACAACCTTTGGAAAAGCGATGCGTTTGAAGGCAATGTCCTTAAGGTTTCGATGGAAATAACCCATCAACAAGTTAATCTGGTCCGTTGAGGGCTCTTCTACACCAAGCACGTCAGGTTTAGGAACTAATTTGTGGTAGCGTGGCAGGGAAAGAACGACATTGGACGGGCTAAAAAACCCTCTTCAAATTCCATGTTGTCATGCATTTCCATCCTAACGGATGTCGTTTCAACTAATATCTGGCAACGGAGACATTCTACAAAGCCCTGGAGTGGCACTCATGCGTGCTACGTCATGGAGCATCCAACATTTTCAGGGGAAAAGTTTAGAAACTTTGTGAATAAACACATTCCTCACCTTGTTTGGCACAACCTTTGGATAAGCGATGCGTTTTAAGGCAATGTCCTTAAGGTTTCGATGGAAATAACCCAATAACAAGTTAATCTGGTCCATTGAGGGCCCTTCTACACCAAGCACGTCAGGTTTAGGAACTAATTTGTGGTAGCGTGGCAGGGGGAAGAATGTCACACCCCGAAGTTCTCCCAAATCGTAAAAATTGAATTAATAATTTATCTAAGAAATTGTTTAATTAAATCTGGAGAAAAACCCAATTAAATAATGCATTAAAGAAGTGAAAATGGCAAGGTGGAATTTTTCTTGAGTTCCCCATGTCAAAATACATTAACAGGATTTTTAGTGGAATTTTCAGAGCCCTAAAAATAATTTTAACCAATTAAAAACCCTCAAGCGCAATAAATAAATCCCTGGGAAATTCTTTTTCCTTTTCTTTTTCTTTTTCCTCTTCTGGGCCGTCGGCCCATTCTTCTTCCCCCCCGGCCCAAGCGACGCCGTCCGCGCGCCGCTCTCCCTCCCCTCTCCTCGGCCCAGCGGCCCAAGGCCGCCGCGCCTCCCCGCGCCCCTCCCCTTCCGGGCCGGCCGAGCCGCCCGGAAGTCCGCGCCGCCTCCCCCGCGCCCGCTCGCTGACGCGTGGGCCCGCCGCGGCCGAGTCCGCCTCCGACACGGCCGGCCGCCGCGCCCGCCCGCCGCAATCCCGGCGGGATTCCCGCGCGCCGCCCCTATTTATTCCCCCCCCCAGGCGCTCCCTCCTCGTTTTCCCGTGCCGCCGCCGCCCTAACCCTAACCCTAGCCTGTGAGCGCCGCCGTCGCCGAAGCCGCCGCCGCCGTTTCCGCCGCCGTCTCCGCCGTCGGTAAGCGCCGCCGCCCCCCCCTTTCCCTCTCCGCCGCCGCCGTGCGCGCGGCCGCTCCGCCGCTCGGGCCGCCCCGCGCTCGCGCCGCTCGCCGCCGCGCGCGAGTGCCGCCCGCCGCCTCCCGCAGCTGCCGCCCGCCGCCGCGCCACGCCGCGCCCCAAACCCTAGCGCCGCCGCGCGCCATGCCGTTCGGTCGAGCGGCCCTCGGCCGTCCCGGCCGCCGTCTCGGCCGCCCGCGCTGGCCGCCCGTCACCCGCGCGCCGCCGCGTGGCTGCCGCGTCGGCGCCACGTGTGCGCCACGTGGTGCGCAGCCGCCGCCGCCGCGGCTGACGTCAGCCCTAGCCGCTGACGTCACCCGTGACGTCACGTGACGTACAGCCCTAAGGGTTTATTGCGCAATAAATAATTAAGGATTTTTCTGTTTATAGTAAAAACACAGATAACTTCAAAAATTCATAACTAATTCATCCGGACTCCGTTTTAGTCCGTTCAAGTCTCAGAAAATTCATAAAAATGTCTAGAATCCATTAAAAATAGTTTTGTTCTTTGTTTCAGTAGACTTATAGCATGTATTGTTGTTTGCTTTGTTTGTCGTATAGATTCCGGTAATTCCGACTCTCCGGTTTATTTCGAGGTCGTTGCCGAAGTTGACCCAGCGCAAGAGCAAGGCAAGTCATACTTATTCATTTGATCATATTGTACCTAAATTGCGAAACAGTCTTATTTTTCTCTAAATATTGCATTGTTTTAGAATGTCACTTATGGGATAGTTTACCTATTGTACTCAGCCTTATATTGCATTTACCATATTCCTTTGATAGCTTGGGAATTAATTTGAGTAGTTGCTACAATAGAACTTGCTTAGCCATGCTTAGAAACATTAGTTCATTAATGGGATAATTAAAGCTTCATTAATATTTAGTGATGGTTATTTCATGTTGGCTCGCGATGGTCAATCGTGGGTGATTTAATAATTGTTTCAACTAAAATCTTGATTAATGGTGGGTTGTGAGCACATGGTTTTGATGGTCGTGCTCNTGCTCCATGACGTAGCACGCATGAGTGCCACTCAGGGCCTTGTAGAATGTCTCGTTGCCAGATATCGTCGAAACGACATCCGTTAGGATGGAAATGCATGACAACATGGAATTTGAAGAGAGTTTTTTAGCCCGTCCAATGTCGTTCTTTCCCTGCACGCTACCACAAATTAGTTCCTAAACCTGACGTGCTCGGTGTAGAAGGGCCCTCAACGGACCAGATTAACTTGTTGTTGGGTTATTTCCATCGAAACTTTAAGGACATTGCCTTAAAACGCATCGCTTATCCAAGTTGTGCCAAACAAGGTGAGGAATGTGTTTATTCACAAAGTTTCTAAACTTTTCCCCTGAAAAGTTGCATGCTCCATGACGTAGCACGCATGAGTGCCACTCCAGGGCCTTGTAGAATGTCTCCGTTGCCAGATATCAGTCGAAACGACATCCGTTAGGATGGAAATGCATGACAACATGGAATTTGAAGAGAGTTTTTTAGCCCGTCCAATGTCGTTCTTTCCCTGCACGCTACCACAAATTAGTTCCTAAACCTGACGTGCTGGTGTAGAAGGGCCCTCAACGGACCAGATTAACTTGTTTTGGGTTATTTCCATCGAAACCTTAAGGACATTGCCTTAAAACGCATCGCTTATCCAAAGGTGTGCCAAACAAGGTGAGGAATGTGTTTATTCACAAAGTTTCTAAACTTTTCCCCTGAAAAGGTTGCATGCTCCATGACGTAGCACGCATGAGTGCCACTCCAGGGCTTTGTAGAATGTCTCCGTTGCAGATATCAGTCGAAACGACATCCTTATGATGGAAATGCATGACAACATGGAATTTGAAGAGTGTTTTTTAGCCCATCCAATGTCGTTCTTGCCTGCCACGGTACCACAGATTAGTTCCTAAACCTGACGTGCTCGGTTGTCACACCCCTGAAGTTCTCCCAAATCGTAAAAATTGAATTTAATAATTTATCTGAGAAATTGTTTAATTAAATCTGGAGAAAAACCCAATTAAATAATGCATTAAAGAAGTGGAAATGGCAAGGTGGAATTTTTCTTGAGTTCCCCATGTCAAAATACATTAACAGGATTTTTAGTGGAATTTTCAGAGCCCTAAAAATAATTTTAACCAATTAAAAACCCTCAAGCGCAATAAATAAATCCCTGGGAAAATTCTTTTTCCTTTTTCTTTTTCTTTTCCTCTCTTGGGCCGTCGGCCCACTCTCCTTCTTCCTCGCCGGCCGGCGCCGCCGCCGCTCCCCTCCCCTCTCCCTCGCCCAGCGACCCAAGGCCGCGCCGCCTCCCCGCGCCCCTCCCTTCCCGGGCGCGGCCCGAGCCGCCCGGAAGTCCGCGCGCCTCCCCGCGCCGCTCGCCCGCTGACGCGTGGGCCCGCCACGGCCGAGTCCGCCTCCGACACGGCCGGCCGCCGCGCCCGCCCGCCGCAAATCCCGGCGGGATTCCCGCCGCGCCGCCCCTTTTTATCCCCCCCCCAAGGCGCTCCCCTCCTCGTTTTCCCCGTGCCGCCGCCGCCCTAATCCTAACCCTAGCCTGTGAGCGCCGCCGTCGCCGGAAGCGCCACCGCCGTTTTCCGCCGCCGGAAAGCGCCGCCGCCTTCCCCTTTTTCTCCTTCCCCTCTCGGTGCCGTCGTCCGCCGTGCGCCTCCCGGCCGCCGCCATGCGCGCCGCCCACGCAGCTGCCGCCGCGCGCACCCGCCGCCGCCTCCCGCGCCGCGCCGCCAAACCCTAGCGCCGCCGCGCGCCATGGCCGGCTCCGTCGAGCCCGAGCCCGGCCGCTCGGCCGTCCGCGCGCCTCAGCCGCCCGATCGGCCGCCCGGGCCGATCTGGGTCGTCCGCGCTCCCACTCGAGCCGATCCCGGCCGCCCGTTCCCAGCCCGCGTGGCCGCCACGTGGGCGCCGCGTGGCTGCCGCGTCGGCGCCACGTGTGCGCCACGTGGAGCGCAGCCGCCGCCGCCGCGGCTGACGTCAGCCCTAGCCGCTGACGTCACCGTGACGTCACCGTGACGACAGCCCTAAGGGTTTATTGCGCAATAAATAATTAAGGATTTTTCTGTTTATAGTAAAAACACAGATAACTTCAAAAATTCATAACTAATTCATCCGGACTCCGTTTTAGTCCGTTCAAGTCTCAGAAAATTCATAAAAATGTCTAGAATCCATTAAAAATAGTTTTGTTCTTTGTTTCAGTAGACTTATAGCATGTATTGTTGTTTGCTTTGTTTGTCGTATAGATTCCGGTAATTCTGACTCTCCGGTTTATTTTGAGGTTGTTGCCGAAGTTGACCCAGCGCAAGAGCAAGGCAAGTCATACTTATTCATTTGATCATATTGTACCTAAATTGCGAAACAGTCTTATTTTTCTCTAAATATTGCATTGTTTTAGAATGTCACTTATGGGATAGTTTACCTATTGTACTCAGCCTTATATTGCATTTACCATATTCCTTTGATAGCTTGGGAATTAATTTGAGTAGTTGCTACAATAGAACTTGCTTAGCCATGCTTAGAAACATTAGTTCATTAATGGGATAATTAAAGCTTCATTAATATTTAGTGACGGTTATTTCATGTTGGCTCGCGATGGTCAATTGTGGGTGATTTACTAATTGTTTCAACTAAAATCTTGATTAATGGTGGGTTGTGAGCACATGGTTTTGATGGTCGTGCTCATGACAATTAAGGACCGGTTCGCGGGAAACCCTGGAAGAAATACTGTGCGTACCACAAGCCAGCGTGGGCAACGGCTGGACTTGAAGTGTAGCTTTCCTCTAGCTGACGTACACTGGTTAGGGTGAGCGTGATGGAGTTTGGATGGGCCCGGCGAGGGTCTATGCTGCTGCCGGATTCACCAAGGCTCGACGGGGGGCTGCCCACTGCCTTTTGAGGAGTGGGGGTGAAACCCGAGGTGGTACGATTGGTTAAAGGGGGTTATGCGAAGGGTCCTGTCACAGCTCCTTTTCCGGTGTATCGTGGTGGTATGTCGGCGCACAGTAATGTGTTGTAGGACTGTGTCTTGTGGGTACAGATGTACACCTCTGATCAGAGTAAAACTGTTCGAATAGCCGTGCCCGCGGTTATGGGCGATCAACCAGATTCACCGTGATTAGTCCCATTTTCTTAATAACTGGAATTATGGGAACTGGTTTAGTTTAGGTGGATGGTTTGGGCCTGTCGCAACGTGGTGTAGCGTTGGACAGTGATGGTTTAATTTTGCTTAATTAATTCAACTGTTTTACTGTTTTCAACTATCGTTTTTAAATGCGTATTTTATGCAAAATAGCCAGCTCTCCTTTGTTATTACTTGCATCATACCTCCCTTTTTCCGGTATGACTTGTTGAGTACAGTGGGTAGTACTCAGTCTTGCTTTATTTTTCCCCCACACCAGAGTTGGAGTATGTTTCAGAGGAAGACTTTTCAGAAGAGTAGGCTTGTTGCTATCGTCGAGGAATGCCTGTGGATTGGAGTCGCTACGTTGCGAGTGTTTAGTTTATTAGAATAGTTTGTTTCCTTTTTTCCGCTGCAGTTTTGTAAGAGATTTTTATTGTTTGTAAGACGTGGATCTGTATGGCAACTTTGTCATTTGTGTACCCTGGCTGGTCCTGGACAGGGATTTTAATACACAATTTGCTTTGGAAATTCTGGTAGTGAATTTCTGGGCGTGACAAGTTGGTATCAGAGCCGACCTTGACCGTAGGACAAGCCAACTAGAAACCCTAAGAGCCCTCTAAAACTTTTCATGTGCATTTTCTCTTGATTTGAAATTGTTTTGGGAAAAATTCGGGATCTGTGGTCCTTGGGAGTTTTGAAAAAAAAGGGTTCCTTGCATCAAAAATTTTCTTTTTGAGCATATGTTGAGTCCCGTTCCTTTGCCCTCTGTAGATGGCAGGTCATCCCCCGACGCACCGTGGTCAGAATATGGAAGGCTTCGTGGCAGAGCTCGCCCGTATGACTTTGGTCGTAGGTTACATTGAAGCGCCGAAGTACACCACAATCGAGCCTCTCAATGGCGAGTTCCCGTTCTGAGTCCGTTTGGAGGTACATGGCTTCGTGGGCACCAGTCTTCCCAATATGGTGGTCACCGCTTCAGGGGGATCTTTTGAGCACGCCAGTCAGGAAGCGGCTTACTTGATGATGGCCAGGATGCGAGAACTACACGACTACGCTCTCCACAATTCGGTGTACCGCTATCATCCTCGTCGCGGTAGCTCTTCTACCAGCAGCACCTACCGATCTGCAGCGGAGGAGAACGACACTACCTTCGGACGGATGGTCACAGTGATGAAGGGTCTGGACAAGATGCACGCCGATCTCCACAAGGCATCCAAGGCTCTTAATGACCAGAAGTTGATCAAGATTGCCCGCTTGGAGGATGAAGTCGCGCGGCTCAAGACCGATAATGCTAGGTTGCGAGGACACCCAGCGTCAGGAGGACTCAGGACTCGCACCATGCCGAGGAAGAGGACCACGACTCCTGTGCGTATCCAGCTTGCGTCAAGGAATTCACCACCCGCTCCTACGCCGGTTCCGCCGCCGCCACCAGGGTTCACCATCACCTTCGCCTCAACGCCTGCGTACCAGGGTCCCGCCGGTGGTAGCGGAGGTTGGTTGCACGCCACACCCAGTGGTAGCAACGGCAGTGGTTCAAGTTCAGAGCCAACAAGTGGAGACACTGCGATGGCGGATTCCGAAAACCGTTGCGAGCATTAGGCTCGTTACCCTTAGTTTTTTCCGTATTTTTTAGTTTGATTTCTTGTTAGATGTTGTGTGTTAGGTTTGTTGCTTGGGGTTAGTCGATGGTCGATACCATGTGCCTATGGTATGGCTATCTTATTAAGGATTTTTGCCTGCTGTTTTGGAGTGTTTTAAGTTAGATCAGAGCAATTTTAGTTAAATTAATAATATATTAAAGCTTAGTTCTAAGCAATCTGTTTTCTTTCTTGTCCATTTCTTTCTGCTGGTTCTTCTTCTTCAGATGGCCAACACAAGGACAAGTGGTAATAACAATGGACAGGAGGGATCCCAGGCTAATAGAACAAACACCAACGCTCCTCCCCCACCACCTGATAACCCCACTCTTGCTCAAGTGCTTGCTAGCCAGACTCAGATGATGGCAGCTATGATGCAGCAAATGCAGCAGCAGCATCAACAAATGCAACAACAGATGTTGCAACAGATGCAACAACAAGCCCAACAGCAGCAGCAGCAGGCCCAACAGAATCAACCACCACCCCAATCCAAGTTGCCAGAGTTTCTTCGTGTCAGACCGCCGGTTTTCTCAAGTACTACCAACCCCATGGAAGCAAACGATTGGCTTCATGTTATTGAGAAGAAGCTTAATCTACTCCAGTGCAATGATCAAGAGAAGGTCGCTTTCGCTACCCATCAATTGCAGGGTCCCGCTTCGGCTTGGTGGGATAACTATTTGGTTACCCGTCCACCCGGAACGGAGGTCACTTGGGCGGAATTCTGCCGCAGCTTCAGGAAAGCCCAAATTCCTGATGGCATAGTAGCCCAGAAGAAGAGGGAGTTTAGGGCACTCCACCAAGGTAATAGAACAGTGACAGAGTACCTTCATGAGTTTAACCGTCTTGCACGTTATGCTCCGGAGGATGTGCACACTGATGCGGAAAGGCAGGAAAAGTTTCTTTCCGGCCTGGATGATGAATTGGCAAACCAACTAATCTCAGGGGATTATGCTGATTTCGAGAAGTTAGTTGATAAGGCGATCCGTCAAGAGGATCAACGCAACAGGATGGATCGAAAGAGGAAGGCAGTCCAATTCAGGGCGCAGCAGGGAAGTCAACAGAAGCCCCGGTTCACCGCCGGACAGCAGGGTGGACCTTCTACAATGATTGTTCGTCAACATCGACCCTACCAGCCCGGTAACTTCAACAACAACAATTCCGGCAACCGCAACAACAACGGGGGACAGCCCAACCGCAACCCGGTTCCGCGTCCGCCAACGGCCGCAGCTCAGCCAGCTCCATTGACTCAACCCAGGAAGGAGTCCACCGGAAAATCTTTTGTCTGCTTCAACTGCAACGAGCCCGGGCACTTCGCCGACAAGTGCCCGAAGCCGAGACGTGCTGGGCCTAGGATTCTTCAGGCTCGCGTCAACCACGCATCGGCAAAAGAGGCGCTGGCAGCACCGGAAGTTGTACTGGGTATGTTTTCTGTCAACTCAGTCCCAGCTACAGTTTTATTTGATTCTGGTGCAACGCATTCTTTTATTTCCAAGAATTTTGTGGGGAAGCATGGCCTAAGAAAACAGGAACTTAAAATACCAATGCGGGTCTACACCCCGAGGAATAGTTCCACCTCTGTCAGTTATAGCCCCTCTATGGTGATAGAAATCCAGGGTTCTAAATTTCTAGCCAATCTTATCCTTCTTGAATCCAAGGATCTAGATGTCATTCTTGGGATGGATTGGTTAACAAGGCACAAGGGAGTTATCGATTGCGCTAGTCGCACTATCACTCTGGTTAATGAGAAAGGAGAAGTCGTGAAATTCCAGTCGTCGACACCCCAGAAGCAGAGAGTGTGCTTGAACGAAGCAGATGGGACGAAACAGATCGCAGAAGAAGGGAAAGATATTAAGAAGTTGGAGGATATTCCTTTTGTTAGAGAGTACCCTGAAGTCTTTCCGGATGACATAACCACAATGCCACCAAAGAGAGAAATTGAGTTTCGGATTGATTTGGTACCGGGAACTGCCCCGATACACAAGAGACCCTATAGGATGGGAGCCAATGAACTGGCGGAAGTCAAGAAGCAAGTTGATGAGCAGTTGCAGAAAGGATATATTCGCCCGAGTACGTCACCTTGGAGTGCTCCGGTGATCTTTGTGGAGAAGAAAGATAATACCAAGAGGATGTGCGTCGACTATCGCGCCCTCAATGAGGTGACCGTCAAGAACAAATACCCGTTACCTCGGATTGATGATTTGTTTGATCAGCTAAAGGGAGCAACATGGTTCTCCAAGATAGACTTGCGATCAGGCTACCACCAATTGAGGATTAGAGAAGAGGACATTCCGAAGACGGCATTCACTACTCGGTATGGGTTGTTTGAGTGCACAGTCATGTCTTTTGGACTTACCAATGCACCGGCCTTTTTCTTGAACTTGATGAATAAGGTGTTCATGGAATTCTTGGACAAGTTTGTTGTGGTCTTTATCGATGATATACTCATCTACTCTAAGTCTAAGGAGGAACATGAGCAACATCTTCGCCTGGTACTTGAGAAATTAAGGGAACACCAATTGTATGCCAAGTTTAGCAAGTGTGACTTTTGGCTCAAGGAGGTACAGTTCCTAGGCCACATCATCACAGCTCAAGGAGTGGCAGTAGACCCGTCAAATGTGGAGTCGGTTACCAAGTGGAAGCCTCCGCGCACGGTTTCGCAGATTAGGAGTTTTCTTGGACTTGCGGGTTACTACCGTCGGTTCATAGAGAATTTCTCCAAGATTGCCAAGCCAATGACACAGTTGCTGAAAAAGGATGAGAAGTTCAAGTGGTC
>BDMV01000001.1:1920165-1938416 GCA_008326285.1 Oryza officinalis | reverse complement strand
GTCCGCCTCCGACACGGCCGGCCGCCGCGCCCGCGCCGCCGCGAATCCCGGCGGGATTCCCGTCGCGCCGCCCCTATTTATTTCCCCCCCCCCGAGGCGCTCTCCTCCTCGTTTTCTCCGTGCCGCCGCCCTAACCCTAACCCTAGCCCATGAGCGCCGCCGTCGCCGAAGCCGCGCCGCCGCCGTCTTCCGCCGCCGTCTCCGCCTTCGGTAAGCGCCGCCGCTGCCGCCCCTTTCCCCTCTCCGCCGCCGCCGTGCGCGCGCCCGCTCCGCCGCTCGGTTGCCGCCCCGCGGGGTCGTCGCGCCGCTCCGCCGCCGCCGCGAGCTGCCGCTCCGCCGCCTCCCGCGAGCTGCCGCTCCGCCGCCGCTCGCGCACGCCGCTCGGCCCCAAACCCTAACCCTAGCCGCCGCCGCGCGCGTAGCCGTCGGATCGGCCACTCGAGCCGATCCCGGCCGCCCGTTCCCGTCCCGCGTGGCCGCCACGTGGGCGCCGCGTGGCTGCCGCGTCGGCACCACGTGTGCGCCACGTGGAGCGCAGCCGCCGCCGCCGCGGCTGACGTCAGCCCTAGCCGCTGACGTCACCGTGACGACAGCCCTAAGGGTTTATTGCGCAATAAGTAATTAAGGATTTTTCTGTTTATAGTAAAAACACAGATAACTTCAAAAATTCATAACTAATTCATCCGGACTCCGTTTTAGTCCGTTCAAGTCTCAGAAAATTCATAAAAATGTCTAGAATCCATTAAAAATAGTTTTGTTCTTTGTTTCAGCAGACTTATAGCATGTATTGTTGTTTGCTTTGTTTGTCGTATAGATTCCGGTAATTCCGACTCTCCGGTTTATTTCGAGGTCGTTGCCGAAGTTGACCCAGCGCAAGAGCAAGGCAAGTCATACTTATTCATTTGATCATATTGTACCTAAATTGCGAAACAGTCTTATTTTTCTCTAAATATTGCATTGTTTTATAATGTCACTTATGGGATAGTTTACCTATTGTACTCAGCCTTATATTGCATTTACCATATTCCTTTGATAGCTTGGGAATTAATTTGAGTAGTTGCTACAATAGAACTTGCTTAGCCATGCTTAGAAACATTAGTTCATTAATGCGATAATTAAAGCTTCATTAATATTTAGTGATGGTTATTTCATGTTGGCTCGCGATGGTCAATTGTGGGTGATTTACTAATTGTTTCAACTAAAATCTTGATTAATGGTGGGTTGTGAGCACATGGTTTTGATGGTCGTGCTCATGACAATTAAGGACTGGTTCGCGGGAAACCCTGGAAGAAATACCGTGCGTACCACAAGCCAGCGTGGGCAACGGCTGGACTTGAAGTGTAGCTTTCCTCTAGCTGACGTACACTGGTTAGGGTGAGCGTGATGGAGTTTGGATGGGCCCGGCGAGGGTCTATGCGGCTGCCGGATTCACCAAGACTCGAGGGGGGGCTGCCCACTGCCTTTTGAGGAGTGGGGGTGAAACCCGAGGTGGTACGATTGGTTAAAGGGGGTTATGCGAAGGGTCCTGTCACAGCTCCTTTTCCGGTGTACCGTGGTGGTATGTCGGCGCACAGTAATGTGTTGTAGGACTGTGTCTTGTGGGTACAGATGTACACCTCTGATCAGAGTAAAACTGTTCGAATAGCCGTGCCCGCGGTTATGGGCGATCAACCAGATTCACCGTGATTAGTCCCATTTTCTTAATAACTGGAATTATGGGAACTGGTTTAGTTTAGGTGGATGGTGTGGGCCTATCGCAACGTGGTGTAGCGTTGGACAGTGATGGTTTAATTTTGCTTAATTAATTCAACTGTTTTACTATTTTCAACTATTGTTTTTAAATGCGTATTTTATGCAAAATAGCCAGCTCTCCTTTGTTATTACTTGCATCATACCTCCCTTTTTCCGGTATGACTTGTTGAGTACAGTGGGTAGTACTCAGTCTTGCTTTATTTTTCCCCCACACCAGAGTTGGAGTATGTTTCAGAGGAAGACTTTTCAGAAGAGTAGGCTTGTTGCTATCGTCGAGGAATGCCTATGGATTGGAGTCGCTACGTTGCGAGTGTTTAGTTTATTAGAATAGTTTGTTTCCTTTTTTCCGCTGCAGTTTTGTAAGAGATTTTTATTGTTTGTAAGACGTGGAACTTTATGGCAACTTTGTCATTTGTGTACCCTGGCTGGTCCTGGACAGGGATTTTAATACACAATTTGCTTTGGAAATTCTGGTAGTGAATTTCTAGGCGTGACAAAGAACGACATTGAACGGGCTAAAAAACTCTCTTCAAATTCCATGTTGTCATGCATTTCCATCCTAACGGATGTCGTTTCGACTAATATCTGGCAACGGAGACATTCTACAAAGCCCTGGAATGGCACTCATGCGTGCTACGTTATGAAGCATGCAACATTTTCAGGGGAAAAGTTTAGAAACTTTGTGAAAAAACACATTCCTCACCTTGTTTGGCACAACCTTTGGATAAGCGAGGCGTTTAGGGCAATGTCCTTAAGGTTTCGATGGAAATAACCCCACAACAAGTTAATCTGGTCCGTTGAGGGCCCTTCTACACCGAGCACGTCAGGTTTAGGAACCAATTTGTGGTAGCGTGGCAGGGGAAGAACGACATTGAACGGGCTAAAAAACTCTCTTCAAATTCCATGTTGTCATGCATTTCCATCCTAACGGATGTCGTTTCGACTGATATCTAGCAACGGAGACATTCTACAAAGCCCTGGAATGGCACTCATGCGTGCTACGTCATGAAGCATGCAACATTTTCAGGGGAAAAGTTGAGAAACTTTGTGAATAAACACATTCCTCACCTTGTTTGGCACAACCCTTGGATAAGCGAGGCGTTTACGGCAATGTCCTTTAGGTTTCGATGGAAATAACCCCACAACAAGTTAATCTGGTCCATTGAGGGCCCTTCTACACCGAGCACGTCAGGTTTAGGAACTAATTTGTGGTAGCGTGGCAGGGAAAGAACGACATTGGACGGGCTAAAAAACTCTCTTCAAATTCCATGTTGTCATGCATTTCCGTCCTAACGGATGTCATTTCGGCTGATTTCTGGCAACGGAGACATTCTACAAAGCCCTGGAGTGGCACTCATGCGCGCTACATCATGGAGCATGCAACATTTTCAGGGGAAAAGTTTAGAAACTAGGCGAATAAACACATTCCTCACCTTGTTTGGCACAACCTTGGATAAGCGATGCGTTTTAGGGCAATGTTCTTAAAGTTTCGATGGAAATAACCCCACAACAAGTTAATCTGGTCCGTTGAGGGCCCTTCTGCACCGAGCACATCAGGTTTAGGAACTAATTTGTGGTAGCACGGCAGGGCAAGAACGACATTGGACGGGCTAAAAAACTCTCTTCAAATTCCATGTTGTCATGCATTTCCATCCTAACGGATGTCGTTTCGACTAATATCTGGGAATGGAGACATTCTACAAAGCCCTAGAATGGCACTCATGCGTGCTACGTCATGAAGCATGCAACATTTTCAGGGGAAAAGTTTAGAAACTTTGTGAAAAAACACATTCCTCACCTTGTTTGGCACAACCTTTGGATAAGCGAGGCGTTTAGGGCAATGTCCTTAAGGTTTCGACGGAAATAACCCCACAACAAGTTAATCTGGTCCATTGAGGGCCCTTCTACTATGAGCACGTCAGGTTTAGGAACTAATTTGTGGTAGCGTGGCAGGGGAAGAACGACATTGAACGGGCTAAAAAACTGTCTTCAAATTCCATGTTGTCATGCATTTCCATCCAAACGGATGTCGTTTCGACTGATATCTGGCAACGGAGACATTCTACAAAGCCCTGGGGTGGCACTCATGCGTGCTACGTCATGAAGCCTGCAACATTTTCATGGGAAAAGTTTAGAAACTTTGTGAATAAACACATTCCTCACCTTGTTTCGCACAACCTTTGGATAAGCGAGGCGTTTAGGGAAATGTCCTTAAAGTTTCGATTGAAATAACCTCACAACAAGTTAATCTGGTCCGTTGAGGGCCCTTCTACACCGAGCACGTCAGGTTTAGGAACTAATTTGTGGTAGCGTGGCAGGGGAAGAACGACATTGAACGGGCTAAAAAACTCTCTTCAAATTCCATGTTGTCATGCATTTCCATCCTAACGGATGTCGTTTCGGCTGATATCTGGCAACGGAGACATTCTACAAAGCCCTGGAGTGGCACACATGCGTGCTACGTCTTGGAGCATGCAACCTTTTCAGGGGAAAAGTTTAGAAACTTTGTGAATAAACACATTCCTCACCTTGTTTGGCACAACCTTTGGATAAGAGATGCATTTTAAGGCAATGTCCTTAAGGTTTTGATGGAAATAACCCCACAACAAGTTAATCTGGTCCGTTGAGGGCCCTTCTGCACCGAGCACGTCAGGTTTAGGAACTAATTTATGGTAGCATGGCAGGGCAAGAACGACATTGGAGGGGCTAAAAAACACTCTTCAAATTCCATGTTGTCATGCATTTCCATCCTAACGGATGTCGTTTCGACTGATATCTGGCGACGGAGACATTGCACAAAGCCCTGGAGTGGCACTCATGCGTGCTACATCATGGAGGATGCAACATTTTCAGGGGAAAAGTTTAGAAACTTTGTGAATAAACACATTCCTCACCTTGTTTGGCACAACCTTTGGATATGCGAGGCGTTTAGGGCAATGTCCTTAAAGTTTCGATTGAAATAACCCCACAACAAGTTAATATTGTCCGTTGAGGCTCCTTCCACACTGAGCACGTCAGGCTTAGGAACTAATTTGTGGTAGCATGGCAGGGAAAGAACGACATTGGACGGGCTAAAAAATTCTCTTCAAATTCCATGTTGTCATGCATTTCCATCCTAACGGATGTCATTTCGGCTGATATCTGGCAACGGAGACATTCTACAAAGCCCTGGAGCGGCACTGATCAGCGCTAGATCATGGAGCATGCAACATTTTCAGGGGAAAAGTTTAGAAACTAGGCGAATAAACACATTCCTCACCTTGTTTGGCACAACCATGGATAAGCGATGCGTTTTAGGGCAATGTTCTTAAAGTTTCGATGGAAATAACCCCACAACAAGTTAATCTGGTCCGTTGAGGGCCCTTCTGCACCGAGCACGTCAGGTTTAGGAACTAATTTGTGGTAGCGTGGCAGGGAAAGAACGACGTTGGACGGGCTAAAAAACTCTCTTCAAATTCTATGTTGTCATGCATTTCCATCATAACGGATGTCGTTTCAACTGATATCGGGCAACAGAGGCATTCTGCAAGGCCCTGGAGTGGCACACATGCGTGCTACGTCATGGAGCATGCAACCTTTTCAGGGGAAAAGTTTAGAAACTTTGTGAATAAACACATTCCTCACCTTGTTTGGTACAACCTTTGGATAAGCGATGCGTTTTAAGGCAATGTCCTTAAGGTTTCGATGGAAATAACCCAACAACAACTTAATCTGGTCCGTTGAGGGCCCTTCTACACCAAGCACGTCAGGTTTAGAAACTAATTTGTGGTAGCGTGGCAGGGAAAGAACGACATTGGACGGGCTAAAAAACTCTCTTCAAATTCCATGTTGTCATGCATTTCCATCCTAACAGATGTCGTTTCGACTGATATCTGGCAATGGAGACATTCTACAAAGCCCTGTAGTGGCACTCATGCGTGCTACGTCGTGGAGCATAAAACCTTTTGATGGGAAAAGTTTAGAAACGAGGCGAATAAACACATTCCTCACCTTGTTTGGCACAACCTTGGATAAGCGATGCGTTTTAAGGCAATGTCCTTAAGGTTTCGATGGTAATAACCCAACAACAAGTTAATCTGGTCCGTTGAGGACCCTTCTACACCAAGCACGTCAGGTTTAGGAACTAATTTGTGGTAGCGTGGCAGGGAAAGAACGACATTGGACGGGCTAGAAAACTCTCTTCAAATTCCATGTTGTCATGCATTTCCATCCTAACGGATGTCGTTTCGACTGATATCTGGCAACGGAGACATTCTACAAAGCCCTGGAGTGGCACTCATGCGTGCTATGTCGTGGAGCATGCAACATTTTCAGGGGAAAAGTTTAGAAACTTTGTGAATAAACACATTCCTCACCTTGTTTGGCACAACCTTTGGATGAGCGAGGCGTTTAGGGCAATGTCCTTAAAGTTTCGATTGAAATATACCCACAACAAGTTAATCTGGTCCGTTGAGGGCCCTTCTACACCAAGCACGTCAGGTTTAGGAACTAATTTGTGGTAGCGTGGCAGGGAAAGAACGACATTGGACGGGCTAAAAAACTCTCTTCAAATTCCATGTTTTCATGCATTTCCATCCTAACGGATGTCGTTTCGGCTGATATCTGGCAACGGAGACATTCTACAAAGCCCTGGAGTGGCACTCATGCGTGCTACGTCGTGGAGCATGAAACCTTTTCAGGGAAAAAGTTTAGAAACTAGGCGAATAAAAACATTTCTCACCTTGTTTGGCACAACCTTGGATAAGCGATGCATTTTAGGGCAATGTTCTTAAAGTTTCGATGAAAATAACCCCACAACAAGTTAATCTAGTCCGTTGAGGGCCCTTCTACACCGAGCACGTCAGGTTTAGGAACTAATTTGTGGTAGCGTGGCAGGGAAAGAACGACATTGGACGGGATAAAATATTCTATTCAAATTCCATGTTGTCATGCATTTCCATCCTAACGGATGTCATTTCGGCTGATATCTGGCAACGGAGACATTTTACAAAGCCCTGGAGTGGCACTCATGTGCGCTACATCATGGAGCATGCAACATTTTCAGGGGAAAAGTTTAGAAACTAGGCGAATAAACACAATCCTCACCTTGTTTGGCACAACCTTGGATAAGCGATGCGTTTTAGGGCAATGTTCTTAAAGTTTCGATGGAAATAACCCCACAACAAGTTAATCTGGTCCGTTGAGGGCCCTTCTGCACCGAGCACGTCAGGTTTAGGAACTAATTTGTGGTAGCGTGGCAGGGCAAGAACGAAATTGGATGAGCTAAAAAACACTCTTCATATTCCATGTTGTCATGCATTTCCATCATAACGGATGTCATTTCGACTGATATCTGGCAACAGAGACTTTCTACAAGGCCTTGGAGTGGCACACATGCGTGCTACGTCAGGGAGCATGCAACCTTTTCAGGGGAAAAGTTTAGAAACTTTGTGAATAAACAAAATCCTCACCTTGTTTGGCACAACCTTTGGATAAACGATGCATTTTAAGGCAATGTCCTTATGGTTTCGATGGAAATAACCCAATAACAAGTTAATCTGGTCCGTTGAGGGCCCTTCTACACCAACCACATCAGGTTTAGGAACTAATTTGTGGTAGCGTGGGAGGGAAAGAATGACATTGGACGGGCTACAAAACTCTCTTCAAATTCCATGTTGTCATGCATTTCCATCCTAACAGATGTCGTTTCGACTGATATCTGGCAATGGAGACATTCTACAAAGCCCTGGAGTGGCACTCATGCATGCTACGTCGTGGGGCACGAAACCTTTTCAGGGGAAAAGTTTAGAAACTAGGCGAATAAACACATTCCTCACCTTGTTTGGCACAACCTTGGATAAGCGATGCGTTTTAGGGCAATGTTCTTAAAGTTTCGATGGAAATAACCCCACAACATGTTAATCTGGTCCGTTGAGGGCCCTTCTGCATCGAGCACGTCAGGTTTAGGAACTAATTTGTGGTAGCGTGGCAGGGCAAGAACGAAATTGGATGAGCTAAAAAACACTCTTCATATTCCATGTTGTCATGCACTTCCATCCTAACGGATGTTGTTTCGGCTGATATCTGGCAACGGAGACATTCTACAAAGCCCTGGAATGGCACTCATGTGTGCTACGTTGTGGGGCACGAAACCTTTTCAGGGGAAAAGTTTAGAAACTAGGTGAATAAACACATTCCTCACCTTGGTTGGCACAACCTTGGATAAGCGATGCGTTTTAGGGCAATGTTCTTAAAGTTTCGATGGAAATAACCCCACAACATGTTAATCTAGTCCGTTGAGGGCCCTTCTGCACCGAGCACGTCAGGTTTAGGAACTAATTTGTGGTAGCGTGGCAGGGCAAGAATGAAATTGGATGAGCTCAAAAACACTCTTCATATTCCATGTTGTCATGCATTTCCATCATAACGGATGTCATTTCGACTGATATCTAGCAACAGAGACTTTCTACAAGGCCTTGGAGTGGCACACATGCGTGCTACATCATGGAGCATGCAACCTTTTCAGGGGAAAAGTTTAGAAACTTTGTGAATAAACACATTCCTCACCTTGTTTGGCACAACCTTTGGATAAACGATGCATTTTAAGGCAATGTCCTTAAGGTTTCGATGGAAATAACCCAATAACAAGTTAATCTGGTCCGTTGAGGGCGCTTCTACACCAAGCACGTCAGGTTTAGGAACTAATTTGTGGAAGCGTGGGAGGGAAAGAATGACATTGGACGGGCTAAAAAAGTCTCTTCAAATTCCATGTTGTCATGCATTTCCATCCTAACGGATGTCGCGTCGATTGATATCTGGCAACGGAGACATTCTACAAAGCCCTAGAGTGGCACACATGCATGCTACGTCATGGAGCATGCAACATTTTCAGGGGAAAAGTTCAGAAACTTTGTGAATAAACACATTCCTCACCTTGTTTGGCACAACCTTTGGATAAGCGATGCGTTTTAAGGCAATGTCCTTAAGGTTTCGATGGAAATAACCCAACAACAAGTTAATCTGGTCCATTGAGGGCACTTCTACACCAAGCACGTCAGGTTTAGGAACTAATTTGTGGTAGCGTGGCAGGGAAAGAACGACATTGGACGGGCTAAAAAACTCTCTTCAAATTCCATGTTGTCATGCATTTCCCTCCTAACAGATGTCGTTTCGACTGATATCTGGCAATGGAGACATTCTACAAAGCCCTGGAGTGGCACTCATGCGTGCTACGTCGTGGGGCACGAAACCTTTTCAGGGGAAAAGTTTAGAAACTAGGCGAATAAACACATTCCTCACCTTGTTTGGCACAACCATGCATAAGCGATGCGTTTTAGGGCAATGTTCTTAAAGTTTCGATGGAAATAACCCCACAACAAGTTAATCTGGTCCGTTGAGGGCCCTTCTGCACCGAGCACGTCAGGTTTAGGAACTAATTTGTGGTAGCGTGGCAGGGCAAGAACGAAATTGGACGAGCTAAAAAACACTCTTCATATTCCATGTTGTCATGCATTTCCATCCTAACGGATGTCGTTTCGACTGATATCTGGCAATGGAGACATTCTACAAAGCCCTGGAGTGGCACTCATGCGTGCTACGTCGTGGGGCACGAAATCTTTTCAGGGGAAAAGTTTAGAAACTAGGCGAATAAACACATTCCTCACCTTGTTTGGCACAACCTTGGATAAGCGATGCGTTTTAGGGCAATGTTCTTAAAGTTTCGATGGAAATAACCCCACAACATGTTAATCTTGTCCGTTGAGGGCCCTTCTGCACCGAGCACGTCAGGTTTAGGAACTAATTTGCGGTAGCGTGGCAGGGCAAGAATGAAATTGGATGAGCTAAAAAACACTCTTCATATTCCATGTTGTCATGCTTTTCCATCATAACGGATGTCATTTCGACTGATATCTGGCAACAGAGACTTTCTACAAGGCCTTGGAGTGGCAGACATGCGTGCTACGTCATGGAGCATGCAACCTTTTCAGGGGAAAAGTTTAGAAACTTTGTGAATAAACACATTCCTCACCTTGTTTGGCACAACCTTTGGATAAGCGATGCGTTTTAGGGCAATGTTCTTAAAGTTTCGATGGAAATAACCCCACAACATGTTAATCTGGTCCGTTGAGGGCCCTTCTGCACCGAGCACGTCAGGTTTAGGAACTAATTTGTGGTAGCGTAGCAGGGCAAGAATGAAATTGGATGAGCTAAAAAACACTCTTCATATTCCATGTTGTCTTGCATTTCCATCATAACGGATGTCATTTCGACTGATATCTGGCAACAGAGACTTTCTACAAGGCCTTGGAGTGGCACACATGCGTGCTACGTCATGGAGCATGCAACCTTTTCAGGGAAAAAGTTTAGAAACATTGTGAATAAACACATTCCTCACCTTGTTTGGCACAACCTTTGGATAAACGATGCATTTTAAGACAATGTCCTTAAGGTTTCGATGGAAATAACCCAATAACAAGTTAATCTGGTCCGTTGAGGGCGCTTCTACACCAAGCACGTCAGGTTTAGGAACTAATTTGTGGAAGCGTGGCAGGGAAAGAATGACATTGGACAGGCTAAAAAAGTCTCTTCAAATTCCATGTTGTGATGCATTTCCGTCCTAACGGATGTCGTGTCGACTGATATCTGGCAACGGAGACATTCTACAAAGCCCTAGAGTGGCACACATGCGTGCTACGTCATGGAGCATGGAACATTTTCAGGGGAAAAGTTTAGAAACTTTGTGAATAAACACATTCCTGACCTTGTTTGGCACAACCTTTAGATAAGCGATGCGTTTTAAGGCAATGTCCTTAAGGTTTCGATGGAAATAACCCAACAACAAGTTAATCTGGTCCGTTGAAGGCCCTTCTACACCAAGCACGTCAGGTTTAGGAACTAATTTGTGGTAGCGTGGCAGGGAAAGAACGACATTGGACGGGCTAAAAAACTCTCTTCAAATTCCATGTTGTCATGCATTTCCATCGTAACGGATGTCGTTTCAACTGATCTCTGGCAACAGAAACATTCTACAAAGCCCTAGAGTGGCACACATGCATGCTACGTCATGGAGCACGCATCCTTTTCAGGGGAAAAGTTTAGAAACTTTGTGAATAAACACATTCCTCACCTAGTTTGCACAACCTTTGGATAAGCGAGGCCTTTAGGGCAATGTCCTTAAAGTTTCGATGGAAATAACCCCACAACAAGTTAATTGGTGCATTGAGGGCCCTTCTACACCGAGCACGTCAGGTTTAGGAACTAATTTGTGGTAGCGTGGCAGGGGAAGAACGACATTGGACGGGCTAAAAAACTCTCTTCAAATTCCATGTTGTCATGCATTTCCATCCTAACGGATGTCGTTTCGGCTGATATCTGGCAATGGAGACATTCTACAAAGCCTTGGAGTGGCACTCATGCGTGCTATGTCGTGGGGCACGAAACCTTTTCAGGGGAAAAGTTTAGAAACTAGGCGAATCAACACATTCCTCACCTTGTTTGGAACAACCTTGGATAAGCGATGCGTTTTAGGGCAATGTTCTTAAAGTTTCGATGGAAATAACCCCACAACAAGTTAATCTGGTCCGTTGAGGGCCCTTCTGCACTGAGCACGTCAGGTTTAGGAACTAATTTGTGGTAGCGTGGCAGGGAAAGAACGACATTGGACGGGCTAAAAAACTCTCTTCAAATTCCATGTTCTCATGCATTTCCATCATAACGGATGTCGTTTCAACTGATATCTGGCAACAGAGGCATTCTACAAGGCCCTGGAGTGGCACACATGCGTGGTACGTCGTGGAGCATGCAACCTTTTCCGGGGAAAAGTTTAGAAACTTTGTGAATGAACACATTCCTCACCTTGTTTGGCACAACCTTTGGATAAGCGATGCGATTTAAGGCAATGTCCTTAAGGTTTCGATGGAAATAACCCAACAACAACTTAATCTGGTCCGTTGAGGGCCCTTCTACACCAAGCACGTCAGGTTTAGGAACTAATTTGTGGTAGCGTGGCAGGGAAAGAACGACATTGCACGGGCTAAAAAACTCTCTTCAAATTCCATGTTGTCATGCATTTCCATCCTAACAGATGTCGTTTCGACTGATATCTGGCAATGGAGACATTCTACAAAGCCCTGGAGTGGCACTCATGCGTGCTACGTCGTGGGGCACGAAACCTTTTCAGGGGAAAAGTTTAGAAACTAGGCGAATAAACATTCCTCACCTTATTTGGCACAACCTTGGATAAGCGATGCGTTTTAGGGCAATGTTCTTAAAGTTTCGATGGAAATAACCCCACAACATGTTAATCTGGTCTGTGGAGGGCCCTTTTGCACCGAGCACGTCAGGTTTAGGAACTAATTTGTGGTAGCGTGGCAGGGCAAGAACAAAATTGGATGAGCTAAAAAACACTCTTCATATTCCATGTTGTCATGCATTTCCATCCTAACGGATGTCGTTCCGGCAGATATCTGGCAATGGAGACATTCTACAAAGCCCTGGAGTGGCACTCATGCGTGCTACGTTGTGGGGCACGAAACCTTTTCAGGGGAAAAGTTTAGAAACTAGGCGAATAAACACATTCCTCACCTTGTTTGGCACAACCTTGGATAAGCGATGCGTTTTAGGGCAATGTTCTTAAAGTTTCGATGGAAATAACCCCACAACATGTTAATCTGGTCCGTTGAGGGCCCTTCTGCACCGAGCATGTCAGGTTTAGGAACTAATTTGTGGTAGCGTGGCAGGGCAAGAACGAAATTGGATGAGCTAAAAAACACTCTTCATATTCCATGTTGTCATGCATTTCCATCATAACGGATGTCATTTCGACTGATATCTGGCAACAGAGACTTTCTACAAGGCCTTGAAGTGGCACACATGCGTGCTACGTCATGGAGCAAGCAACCTTTTCAGGGGAAAAGTTTAGAAACTTTGTGAATAAACACATTCCTCACCTTGTTTGGCACAACCTTTGGATAAACGATGCATTTTAAAGCAATGTCCTTAAGGTTTCGATGGAAATAACCCAATAACATGTTAATCTGGTCCGTTGAGGGCGCTTCTACACCAAGCACGTCAGGTTTAGGAACTAATTTGTGGAAGCGTGGCAGGGAAAGAACGACATTGGACGGGCTAAAAAATTCTGTTCAAATTCCATGTTGTCATGCATTTCCATCCTAACGGATGTCGTGTCGACTGATATCTGGCAACGGAGACATTCTACAAAGCCCTAGAGTGGCACACATGCGTGCTACGTCATGGAGCATGCAACATTTTCAGGGGAAAAGTTTAGAAACTTTGTGAATAAACACATTCCTCACCTTGTTTGGCACAACATTTGGATAAGCGATGCGTTTTAAGGCCATGTCCATAAGGTTTCGATGGAAATAATCCAATAACAAGTTAATCTGATCCGTTGAGGGCCCTTCTACACCAAGCACATCAGGTTTAGGAACTAATTTGTGGAAGCTTGGCAGGGAAAGAACGACATTGGACGGGCTAAAAAATTCTGTTCAAATTCCATGTTGTCATGCATTTCCATCCTAACGGATGTCGTTTCGACTGATATCTGGCAACAGAGACATTCTACAAGGCCCTGGAGCGGCACACATGCGTGCTACGTCATGGAGCATGCAGCCTTTTCAGGGGAAAAGTTTAGAAACTTTGTGAATAAACACATTCCTCACCTTGTTTGGCACAACCTTTGGATAAGCGATGCGTTTTAAGGCAATGTCCTTAAGGTTTCGATGGAAGTAACCCAATAGCAAGTTAATCTGGTCCGTTGAGGGCCCTTCTACACCAAGCACGTCAGGTTTAGGAACTAATTTGTGGAAGCGTGGCATGGAAAGAATGACATTGGACAGACTAAAATACTCTCTTCAAATTCCATGTTGTCATGCATTTCCATCCTAACGGATGTCGTTTCGACTGATATCTAGCAACGGAGACATTCTACAAAGCCCTGGAGTGGCACTCATGCGTGCTACGTCATGAAGCATGCATCATTTTCAGGGGAAAAGTTTAGAAACTTTCTGAATAAACACATTCCTCACCTTGTTTGGCACAACCTTTGGATAAGCGAGGAGTTTAGGGCAATGTCCTTAAAGTTTCGATGGAAATAACCTCACAACAAGTTAATCTGGTCCATTGAAGGCCCTTCTACACCGAGCACGTCAGGTTTAGGAACTAATTTGTGGTTGCGTGGCAGGGGAAGAACGACATTGGATGGGCTAAAAAACACTCTTCAAATTCCATGTTGTCATGCATTTCCATCATAACGGATGTCGTTTCAGCTGATATTTGGCAACAGAGACATTCTACAAGGCCCTGGAGTGGCACACATGCGTGCTACGTCATGGAGCATGCAACCTTTTTAGGGGAAAAGTTTAGAAACTTTGTGAATAAACACATTCCTCACCTTGTTTGGCACAACCTTTGGAAAAGCGATGCGTTTTAAGGCAATGTCCTTAAGGTTTCAATGGAAATAATCCAATAACAAGTTAATCTGGTCCGTTCAGGGCCCTTCTACACCAAGCACGTCAGGTTTAGGAACTAATTTGTGGAAGCGTGGCAGGGAAAGAACGACATTGGACGGGCTAAAAAACTCTCTTCAAATTCCATGTTGTCATGCATTTCCATCCTAACGGATGTCGTTTCGACTGATATCTGGCAACGGAGACATTGTACAAAGCCATGGAGTGGCACTCATGCGTGCTACGTCATGGAGCATGCAACATTTTCAGGGGAAAAGTTTAGCAACTTTGTGAATAAACACATTCCTCACCTTGTTTGGCACAACCTTTGGATAAGCGATGCGTTTTAAGGCAATGTCCTTAAGGTTTCGATGGAAATAACCCAACAACAAGTTAATCTGGTCCGTTGAGGGCCCTTCTACACCAAGCACGTTAGGTTTAGGAACTAATTTGTGGTAGCGTGGCAGGGAAAGAACGACATTGGACGGGCTAAAAAACTCTCTTCAAATTCCATGTTGTCATGCCTTTCCATCCTAACGTATGTCGTTTCGGCTGATCTCTGGCAACGGAGACATTCTACAAAGCCCTGGAGTGGCACTCATGCGCGCTACGTCGTGGAGTATGAAACCTTTTCAGGGGAAAAGTTTAGAAACAAGGCGAATAAACACATTCCTCACCTTGTTTGGCACAACCTTGGATAAGCGATGCGTTTTAGGGCAATGTTCTTAAAGTTTTCATGGAAATAACCCCACAACAAGTTAATCTGGTCCATTGAGGGCCCTTCTGCACCGAGCACGTCAGGTTTAGGAACTAATTTGTGGTTGCGTGGCCGGGGAAGAACGACATTGGATGGGCTAAAAAACACTCTTCAAATTCCATGTCGTCATGCATTTCCATCATAACGGATGTTGTTTCAACTGATATTTGGCAACAGAGACATTCTACAAGGCCCTGGAGTGGCACACATGCGTGCTACGTCATGGAGCATGCAACCTTTTCAGGGGAAAAGTTTAGAAACTTTGTGAATAAACACATTCCTCACCTTGTTTGGCACAACCTTTGGATAAGCGATGCGTTTTAAGGCAATGTCCTTAAGGTTTCGATGGAAATAATCCAATAACAAGTTAATCTGGTCCGTTGAGGGCCCTTCTACACCAAGCACATCAGGTTTAGGAACTAATTTGTGGAAGCGTGGCAGGGAAAGAACGACATTGGACGGGCTAAAAAATTCTGTTCAAATTCCATGTTGTCATGCATTTCCATCCTAACGGATGTCGTTTCGACTGATATCTGGCAACAGAGACATTCTACAAGGCCCTGGAGCGGCGCACATGCGTGCTACGTCATGGAGCATGCAGCCTTTTCAGGGGAAAAGTTTAGAAACTTTGTGAATAAACACATTCCTCACCTTGTTTGGCACAACCTTTGGATAAGCGATGCGTTTTAAGGCAATGTCCTTAAGGTTTCGATGGAAGTAACCCAAGAACAAGTTAATCTGGTCCGTTGAGGGCCCTTCTACACCAAGCACGTCAGGTTTAGGAACTAATTTGTGGTAGCGTGGCAGGGAAAGAACGACATTGGACGGGCTAAAAAACTCTCTTCAAATTCCATGTTGTCATGCCTTTCCATCCTAACGGATGTCGTTTCGGCTGATCTCTGGCAATTCAGACATTCTACAAAGCCCTGGAGTGGCACTCAGGCGCGCTACGTCGTGGAGCATGAAACCTTTTCAGGGGAAAAGTTTAGAAACAAGGCGAATAAACACATTCCTCACCTTGTTTGGCACAACCTTGGATAAGCGATGCGTTTTAGGGCAATGTCCTTAGGGTTTCGATGGAAATAAACCAACAACAAGTTAATCTGGTCCGTTGAGGGCCCTTCTACACCAAGCACATCAGGTTTAGGAACTAATTTGTGGTAGCGTGGCAGGGAAAGAACGACATTGGATGGGCTAAAAAACACTCTTCAAATTCCATGTTGTCATGCATTTCCATCATAACGGATGTCGTTTCAACTGATATCTGGGAACAGAGACATTCTACATGGCCCTAGAGTGGCACTCATGCGTGCTACGTCATGGAGCATGCAACCTTTTCAGGGGAAAAGTTTAGAAACTTTGTGAATAAACACATTCCTCACCTTGTTTGGCACAACCTTTGGATAAGCGATGCGTTTTAAGGCAATGTCCATAAGGTTTTGATGGAAATAACCCAATAACAAGTTAATCTGGTCCGTTAAGGGCCCTTCTACACCAAGCATGTCAGGTTTAGGAACTAATTTGTGGAAGGGTGGCAGGGAAAGAACGACATTGGACGGGCTAAAAAACTCTGTTCAAATTCCATGTTGTCATGCATTTCCATCCTAACGGATGTCGTTTCGACTGATATCTCACAACGGAGACATTCTACAAAGCCCTGGAGTGGCACCCGTGCGTGCTACGTCTTGGAGGATGAAACATTTTCAGGGGAAAAGTTTAGAAACTTTGTGAATAAACACATTCCTCACCTTGTTTGGCACAACCTTTGGATAAGCGAGGCGTTTAGGGCAATGTCCTTAAAGTTTCGATTGAAATAACCCCACAACAAGTTAATCTGGTCCGTTCAAGGCCCCTCTACACCGAGCACGTCAGGTTTAGGAACTAATTTGTGGTAGCATGGCAGGGAAAGAACGACATTGGACGGGCTAAAAAACTCTCTTCAAATTCCATGTTGTCATGCATTTCCGTCATAACGGATGTCGTTTCGACTGATATCTGGCAACGGAGACATTGTACAAAGCCCTGGAGTGGCACTCATGCACGCTACGTCGTGGAGCATGAAACCTTTTCAGGGGAAAAGTTTAGAAACTAGCCGAATAAACACATTCGTCACCGTGTTTGGCACAACATTGGATAAGCGATGCGTTTTAGGGCAATGTCCTTAAGGTTTCGATGGAAATAACCCCACAACAAGTTAATCTGGTCCGTTGAGGGCCCTTCTGCACCGAGCACGTCAGGTTTAGGAACTAATTTGTGGTAGCGTGGCAGGGCAAGAACGACATTGGATGGGCTAAACAACACTCTTCAGATTCCATGTTGTAATGCATTTCCATCATAACGGATGTCGTTTCAACTGATATCTGGCAAAGGAGACATTCTACGAGGCCCTGGAGTGGCACACATGCGTGCTACGTCATGGAGAATGCAACCTTTTCAGGGGAAAAGTTTAGAAACTTTGTGAATAAACACATTCCTCACCTTGTTTGGCACAACCTTTGGATAAGCGATGCATTTTAAGGCAATGTCCTTAAGGTTTCGATGGAACTAATCCAATAACAAGTTAATCTGGTCCGTTGAGGGCCTTTCTACACCAAGCGCGTCAGGTTTAGGAACTAATTTGTGGAAGCGTGGCAGGGAAAGAACGACATTGGACGGGCTAAAAAACTCTCTTCAAATTCCATGTTGTCATGCATTTCCATCCTAACGGTTGTCGTTTCGACACATATCTGGCAACGGAGACATTCTACAAAGCCCTGGAGTGGCACTCATGCGTGCTACGTCATGGAGCATGCAACATTTTCAGGGGAAAAGTTTAGAAACTTTGTGAATAAACACATTCCTCACCTTGTTTGGCACAATCTTTGAATAATCGATGCATTTTAAGGCAATGTCCTTAAGGTTTCGATGGAAATAACCCAACAACAAGTTAATCTGGTCCGTTGAGGGCCCTTCTACACCAAGCACGTCAGGTTTAGGAACTAATTTGTGGTAGCGTGGCAGGGAAAGAACGACAATGGACGGGCTAAAAAACTCTCTTCAAATTTCATGTTGTCATGCATTTCCATCCTAACGGATGTCGTTTCGACTGATATCTGGCAACGGAGACATTCTACAAAGCCCTGGAGTGGCACTCATGCGTGCTATGTCATGGAGCATGCAACATTTTAAGGGGAAAAGTTTAGAAACTTTGTGAATAAACACATTCCTCACCTTGTTTGGCACAACCTTTGGATAAGCGAGGCGTTTAGGGCAATGTCCTTAAAGTTTCGATTGAAATAACCCCACAACAAGTTAAT
>BDMV01000001.1:1902923-1920065 GCA_008326285.1 Oryza officinalis | reverse complement strand
TCTTGCTAGATTAGATTAGCTTAGGCATCTACCACCCTGAAAATCAGTCAAGGGCTTGATCATCTAGATACCGTGTTTCTTTACATACTTAGTGCTGCATCAGTTGAGTTTGACCTACTAAGTCGTGCTTAGAACCATGAATCTCTAGCCTGCTTTTTGATTGCCGATAAGGGTTTCATCGGGGTTTCAGCCGATGAGTTATCTGGACGTTGCATCGGCTTATAAGGATTGCATATAAGTTGAATTTAGCCGATGACAACAAAGGTTTCACTGTTTAATCTAATCTTGTGGATTTTATGGCATTGGATCTATGTTAGATTCACTTCATCGGCTATGCTATGAATATATATAATCTCTCTCTTGAGGTGTTTTTAGACATAAGTGATTTATACTGCCTCGGCGCCCTGTCCGATATATCCCAATCACTTAGTTTAAATATATTTTGAGATTTTGATTATGTATCATTGATATCTACAGCTGATCGAGTATATCTAACTTTCGTTTCACTTTATCAAGTCATTGCCGATCTAATGCATGTTATATCAGCCGATTGGTTTCTACTGGATCATATTATTGTTATATTATCATCTGCCGATTGTCTCTTTGTCATTATTTACCTCAAGTGTCAGAATCTATATTGAACACATAGCCGATAGCTTAAAACCCTATCGCTATCGGCTGTCATCAGGATCGGCTGGAATTACTACATCGGCTATGTCGGCCGATCGGTTATCTGATCTGCTATTTGTATATCTTGTCAGTTGCGGGATCAAACTGACTGGCACGCCTGCATCTCACCAAGATTTGGACCTGCACTGGAGCTAAGCAGATCTCCCAGGCCAGTGTGTGTTTTTTGCATCAACACGCTTTTGGCACGCCCGGTGGGACGCGAGTTTTCTACCCAGTATGTCCGAAGAAGAAATCAATGCCGAGAAGGAACAATCTCCCAAGCCGATGGATGAAGTTATTCGAGAAAGGATTAATGAAGCAGTTCATCGTACTTTGTTTGATCGGTCTGGAGTTTTGATGAGTACATTACAAGATTTGATCAAGAAGATAGTTCCTGAAGTAGTTGCTTACAAAAATCAGCCAGGGGGGCAAATCGGCGAACAACTTCAGCATCATCAGCAGCAACAATATCGGCTCGGGGGGCAAGCATATCAGTATCAACATGATGAGCCATATCAACATCGGCCAGAAGAACTTCATCAATATGGGCATCAATATAACAATGATTTGGCCGATGGAATTGCAAAGGTAATAGAGGAGCAGTTTGGAATGAAGCCCAAGGAACAAACTTCTGTGTATCGGCTGCCATATCCTGAGTGGTTTGATAGGGTGTCTTTGCCACATCGATACAAGGTTCCAGATTTCTCCAAGTTTTCAGGGCAAGATGATATATCTACAATGGAACACATCAGCCGATTCTTAGTGCAATGTGGGGAAGCATCGGCTGAGGAAGCTCTGAGAGTTAGATTTTTTCCACTGTCTTTGACTGGATCGGCCTTCACATGGTTTTCATCACTACCATCAAATTCCATTAGAAGATGGGCTGATCTTGAGAAGCAATTTCATGACTACTTCTTCGCTGGCGTCAGTGAGATGAAGCTTTCAAATTTGATATCAGTGCAGCAGCAAGAAGGAGAATCGGCTATGGAATATATACAAAGATTTCGTGATGTTCGCAGCCGATGTTATAGTTTGAATCTAAGCGATGAGCAGCTAGCAGATCTTGCATTCCAACGGTTATCAGCACCTATCAAGGATAAATTCTTTTGCCACAAGTTTGACAGCATAGCTCATCTAATGCAGACGGTATCAGCTCATGAAGGCCGATTGCAAGAAGCGAAAGAGGATCAATTTTGGAATCATAGAAGATAATTTTGAAGCATGAGTTCCCATACTCCAAAATTGGGGGGCATGTGTTAACGACGAAATTTGGTAAATCATGTATTGGGTTCAGAGTTAAAGCCGAAGCCGATTGGAGGAGATAAGCGATTACAGAAACAGAGTATGAATCAGCTGCAAGCCAAATCGGACAAGGATAGCCGATTAAGCCGATTCCGATGAGGAGATGGCAGGATCATTGTCGGGTTCGGTTGGTGTGCTTCATGAGGATTGCCACGTACGGATTGAGTCCGAAGAAGGCAATTGTATCTATTAATTAGGATATTTGTTAGTTTCCTTTTATCTTTGGGAAAGTGTGTTTAGTGTCCCTTAAGGACTTTATGTTTTTCTTTTATCTTTAGGAAAGTTTCTTTCTTGTCCTACAAGGACTAGTATCTCCCCATGGGTATAAATATGTACACCCGGGGTTATTGTAATCTATCAACTCTCGATCAATACAATTCGGCGCATCGCCACCTTTTACTCTGTTACGGTTTATTTATCAACCGACGGAATTTGGCACCTGACGCGGGGCTGCATCGGCTGTCGATCTCCGGCGAAGGGGCAAGTCCAATGTTCCGTCGGTTCAGGCAATTGTATCATCTACGTCGGCGTCGTTCAAGGCTGCATCAGTACATTCGACCTCTTGGATTGCTCTGGTTTGGATAATATATTTGCCTGGATATTTATCATATGTCTTCTGTTAATCTAGTATTAGCATCTCGATTTAGTTTTATCGGCTGCTTCTCGTTTTAGGGTTTCTGCCGGTATCGACTAAATCGTCTTGCTAGATTAGATTAGCTTAGGCATCTACCACCCTGAAAATTAGTCAAGGGCTTGATCATCTAGATACCGTGTTTCTTTACATACTTAGTGCTGCATCAGTTGAGTTTGACCTACTAAGTCGTGCTTAGAATCATGAATCTCTAGCCTGCTTTTTGATTGCCGATAAGGGTTTCATCGGGGTTTCAGCCGATGAGTTATCTGGACGTTGCATCGGCTTATAAGGATTGCATATAAGTTGAATTTAGCTGATGACAACAAAGGTTTCACTGTTTAATCTAATCTTGTGGATTTTATGGCATTGGATCTATGTTAGATTCACTTCATCGGCTATGGTATGAATATATATAATCTCTCTCTTGAGGTGTTTTTAGACATAAGTGATTTATACTGCCTCGGCGCCCTGTCCGATCTATTCCAATCACTTAGTTTAAATATATTTTGAGATTTTGATTATGTATCATTGATATCTACAGCCGATCGAGTATATCTAACTTTCGTTTCACTTTATCAAGTCATTGCCGATCTAATGCATGTTATATCAGCCGATTGGTTTCTACTGGATCATATTATTGTTATATTATCATCAGCCGATTGTCTCTTTGTCATTATTTACCTCAAGTGTCAGAATCTATATTGAACACATAGCCGATAGCTTAAAACCCTATCGCTATCGGCTGTCATCAGGATCGGCTGGAATTACTACATCGGCTATGTCGGCCGATCGGTTATCTGATCTGCTATTTGTATATCTTGTCAGTTGCGGGATCAAACTGACTGGCACGCCTGCATCTCACCAAGATTTGGACCTGCGCTGGAGCTAAGCAGATCTCCCAGGCCAGTGTGTGTTTTTTGCATCAACAAGCATGAAACCTTTTCAGGGGAAAAGTTTAGAAACTAGGCGAATAAACACATTCCTCACCTTGTTTGGCACAACCTTGGATAAGCGATGCGTTCTAGGGCAATGTTCTTAAAGTTTCGATGGAAATAACCCCACAACAAGTTAATCTGGTCCGTTGAGGGCCCTTCTGCACCGAGCACTTCAGGTTTAGGAACTAATTTGTGGTAGCGTGGCAGGGCAAGAACGACCTTCGATGGGCTAAAAAACACTCTTCAAATTCCATGTTGTCATGCATTTCCATCATAACGGATGTCGTTTCAACTGATATCTGGCAACAAAGACATTCTACATGGCCCTGGAGTGGCACTCATGCGTGCTACGTCATGGAGCATGCAACCTTTTCAGGGGAAAAGTTTAGAAACTTTGTGAATAAACACATTCCTCACCTTGTTTGGCACAACCTTTGGATAAGCGATGCGTTTTAGGGCAATGTCCTTAAGGTTTCGATGGAAATAACCCAACAACAAGTTAATCTGATCCGTTGAGGGCCCTTCTACACCAAGCATGTCAGGTTTAGGAACTAATTTGTGAAAGCGTGGCAAGGAAAGAACGACATTGGACGGGCTAAAAAACTCTGTTCAAATTCCATGTTGTCATGCATTTCCATCCTAACGGATGTCGTTTCGACTGATATCTGGCAACGGAGACATTCTACAAAACCCTGGAGTGGCACTCATGCGTGCTACGTCATGGAGGATGCAACATTTTCAGGGGAAAAGTTTAGAAACTTTGTGAATAAACACATTCCTCACCTTGTTTGGCACAAGCTTTGGATAAGCGAGGCGTTTAGGGCAATGTCCTTAAAGTTTCGATTGAAATAACCCCACAACAAGTTAATCTGGTCCGTTGAGGGCCATTCTACACCGAGCACGTCAGGTTTAGGAACTAATTTGTGGTAGCGTGGCAGGGAAAGAACGACATTGGATGGGCTAAAAAACTCTCTTCAAATTCCATGTTGTCATGCATTTCCATCCTAACGAATGTCGTTTCGGCTGATATCTGGCAACGAAGACATTCTACAAAGCCCTGGAGTGGCACTCTTGCGTGCTACGTCGTGGAGAATGCAACCTTTTCAGGGGAAAAGTTTAGAAACTTTGTGAATAAACACATTCCTCACGTTGTTTGGCACAATCTTTCGATAAGCGAGGCGTTTAGGGCAATGTCCTTAAAGTTTCGATTGAAATAACCCCACAACAAGTTAATCTGGTCCGTTGAGGGCCCCTCTACAATGAGCACGTCAGGTTTAGGAACTAATTTGTGGAAGCGTGGCAGGGAAAGAACGACATTGGACAGGCTAAAAAACTCTCTTCAAATTCCATGTTGTCATGCATTTCCATCCGAGCGGATGTCGTTTCGACTGATATCTGGCAACGGAGACATTCTACAAAGCCCTGGAGTGGCACTGACACGTGCTACGACATGAAGCATGCAACATTTTCAGCGGAAAAGTTTAGAAACTTTGTGAATAAACACATTCCTCACCTTGTTTGGCACAACCTTTGGATAAGCGATGCGTTTTAAGGCAATGTCCTTAAGGTTTCGATGGAAATAACCCAACAACAAGTTAATCTGGTCCGTTGAGGGCCCTTCTACACCAAGCACGTCAGGTTTAGGAACTACTTTGTGGTAGCGTGGCAGGGAAAGAACAACATTGGACGGGCTAAAAAACTCTCTTCAAATTCCATGTTGTCATGCATTTCCATCCTAACGGATGTCGTTTCAACTGATATCTGGCAACAGAGACATTCTACATGGCCCTGGAGTGGCACTCATGCGTGCTACGTCATGGAGCCTGCAACCTTTTCAGTGGAAAAGTTTGGAAACTTTGTGAATAAACACATTCCTCACCTTGTTTGGCACAACCAATGGATAAGCGATGCGTTTTAAGGCAATGTCCTTAAGGTTTCGATGGAAATAACCCAATAACAAGTTAATCTGGTCCGTTGAGGGCCCTTCTACACCAAGCATGTCAGGTTTAGGAACTAATTTGTGGAAGCGTGGCAGGAAAAGAACGACATTGGACGGGCTAAAAAACTCTGTTCAAATTCCATGTTGTCATGCACTTCCATCCTAACGAATGTCATTTCGACTGATATCTGGCAACGGAGACATTCTACAAAGTCATGGAGTGGCACTCATGCGTGCTACGTCATGGAGGATGCAACATTTTCAGGGGAAAAGTTTAGAAACTTTGTGAATAAACACATTCCTCACCTTGTTTGGCACAACCTTTGGATAAGCGAGGCGTTTAGGGCAATGTCCTTAAAGTTTCGATTGAAATAACCCCACAACAAGATAATCTAGTTCGTTGAGGGCCCTTCTACACCGAGCACGTCAGGTTTAGGAACTAATTTGTGGTAGCGTGGCAGGGAAAGAACGACATTGGACGGGCTAAAAAACTCTCTTCAAATTCCATGTTGTCTTGCATTTCCATCCTAACGGATGTCGTTTCGACTGATATCTGGCAACGGAGACATCCTACAAAGCCCTAGAGTGGCTCTCATGAGTGCTACATCATGGAGGATGCAACATTTTCAGGGGAAAAGTTTAGAAACTTTGTGAATAAACACATTCCTCACCTTGTTTGGCACAACCTTTGGATAAGCGAGGCGTTTAGGGCAATGTCTTTAAAGTTTCGATTGAAATAACCGCACAACAAGTTAATCTTGTCCGTTGAGGGCCCTTCTGCACCGAGCACGTCAGGTTTAGGAACTAATTTGTGGTAGCGTGGCAGGGCAAGAACGACATTGGATGGGCTAAAAAACTCTCTTCAAATTCCATGTTGTCATGCATTTCCATCATAACGGATGTCGTTTCAACTGATATCTGGCAACAGAGATATTCTACAACGCCCTGGAGTGGCACACATGCGTGCTACGTCATGGAGCATGCAACCTTTTCAGGGGAAAAGTTTACAAACTTTGTGAATAAACACATTCCTCACCTTGTTTGGCACAACCTTTGGATAAGCGATGCGTTTTAAGGCAATGTCCTTAAGGTTTCGATGGAAATAACCCAATAACAAGTTAATCTGGTCCGTTGAGGGCCCTTCTACACTGAGCATGTCAGGTTTAGGAACTAATTTGTGGAAGCGTGGCAGGGAAAGAACGACATTGGACGGGCTAAAAAACTCTCATCAAATTCCATGTTGTGATGCATTTCCATCCTAACGGATGTCGTTTCGACTGATATCTGGCAACGGAGACATTCTACAAAGCCCTGGAGTGGCACTCATGCGTGCTACGTCATGGAGCATGCAACATTTTCAGGGGAAAAGTTTAGAAACTTTGTGAATAAACATATTCCTCACCTTGTTTGGCAAAACCTTTGGATAAGCGAGGCGTTTAGGGCAATGTCCTTAAAGTTTTGATGAAAATCACCCCACAACAAGTTAATCTGGTCCGTTGAGGTCCCTTCTACACCGAGCACGTCAGGTTTAGGAAGTAATTTGTGGTAGCGTGGCAGGGAAAGAACGACATTGGACGGGCTAAAAAACTCTGTTCAAATTCCATGTTGTCATGCATTTCCATCCTAACGGATGTCGTTTCGACTGATATCTAGCAACGGAGACATTCTACAAAGCCCTGGAGTGGCACTCATGCGTGCTACGTCATGGAGCATGCAAGATTTTCAGGGGAAAAGTTTAGAAACTTTGTGAATAAACATATTCCTCACCTTGTTTGGCAAAACCTTTGGATAAGCGAGGCGTTTAGGGCAATGTCCTTAAAGTTTTGATGAAAATCACCCCACAACAAGTTAATCTGGTCCGTTGAGGTCCCTTCTACACCGAGCACGTCAGGTTTAGGAAGTAATTTGTGGTAGCGTGGCAGGGAAAGAACGACATTGGACGGGCTAAAAAACTCTGTTCAAATTCCATGTTGTCATGCATTTCCATCCTAACGGATGTCGTTTCGACTGATATCTAGCAACGGAGACATTCTACAAAGCCCTGGAGTGGCACTCATGCGTGCTACGTCATGGAGCATGCAAGATTTTCAGGGGAAAAGTTTAGAAACTTTGTGAATAAACATATTCCTCACCTTGTTTGGCAAAACCTTTGGATAAGCGAGGCGTTTAGGGCAATGTCCTTAAAGTTTTGATGAAAATCACCCCACAACAAGTTAATCTGGTCCGTTGAGGTCCCTTCTACACCGAGCACGTCAGGTTTAGGAAGTAATTTGTGGTAGCGTGGCAGGGAAAGAACGACATTGGACGGGCTAAAAAACTCTGTTCAAATTCCATGTTGTCATGCATTTCCATCCTAACGGATGTCGTTTCGACTCATATCTGGTAACAGAGACATTCTACAAAGCCCTGGAGTGGCACTCATGCGTGCTACGTCGTGGAGCATAAAACCTTTTCAGGGGAAAAGTTTAGAAATTAGGCGAATAAACACATTCCTCACCTTGTTTGGCACAACCTTGGATAAGCGATGCGTTTTAGGGCAATGTTCTTAAAGTTTCGATGGAAATAACCCCACAACAAGTTAATCTGGTCCATTGAGGGCCCTTCTGAGCCGAGCACGTCAGGTTTGGGAACAAATTTGTACTAGCGTGGCAGGGCAAGAACGACATTGGATGGGCTAAAAAACACTCTTCCAATTCCATGTTGTCATGCATTTCCATCATAAGGGATGTCGCTTCAACTGATATCTAGCAACAGAGACATTCTACAAGGCCCTGGAGTGGCACACATGCGTGCTACGTCATGGAGCATGCAACCTTTTCAGGGGAAAAGTTTAGAAACTTTGTGAATAAACACATTCCTCACCTTGTTTGGCACAACCTTGGGATAAGCGATGCGTTTTAAGGCAATGTCCTTAAGGTTTCGATGGAAATAACCCAACAACAAGTTAATCTGGTCCATTGAGGGCCCTTCTACACCAAGCACGTCTGGTTTAGGAACTAATTTGTGGTAGCGTGGCAGGGAAAGAACGACATTGGACGGGCTACAAAACTCTCTTCAAATTCCATGTTGTCATGCATTTCCATCCTAACGGATGTCGTTTCAGCTGATATCTGGCAACGGAGACATTGTACAAAGCCCTGGAGTGGCACCCATGCGCGCTACGTCGTGGAGCATGAAACCTTTTCAGTGGAAAAGTTTAGAAACTAGGCGAATAAACACATTCCTCACCTTGTTTGGCACAACCTTGGATAAGCGATGCGTTTTAGGGCAATATTCTTAAAGTTTCGATGGAAATAACCCAAACAACAAGTTAATCTGATCCGTTGAGGGCCCTTCTACACCAAGCATGTCAGGTTTAGGAACTAATTTCTGGTACCGTGGCAGGGAAAGGACGACATTGGATGGGCTAAAAAACTCCCTTCAAATTCCACGTTGCCGTGCATTTCCATCCTAACGGATGTCGTTTCGACTGATCTCTGGCAACGGAGACATTCTACAAAGCCCTGGAGTGGCACTCATGCGTGCTACGTCATGGAGCATGCAACATTTTCAGGGGAAAAGTTTAGAAACTTTGTGAATAAACACATTCCTCACCTTGTTTGGCACACCCTTTCGATTGAAATAACCCCACAACAAGTTAGTCTAGTCCGTTGAGGGCCCTTCTACACCAAGCACGTCAGGTTTAGGAACTAATTTGTGTTGGCGTGGCAGGGAAAGAACGACATTGGACGGGCTAAAAAACTCTCTTCAAATTCCATGTTGTCATGCATTTCCATCCTAACGGATGTCGTTTCGTCTGATATATGGCAACGGAGACATTCTACAAAGCCCTGGAGTGGCACTCATGCGTGCTACGTCGTGGAGCATAAAACCTTTTCAGGGGAAAACTTTAGAAACTAGGCGAATAAACACATTCCTCACCTTGTTTGGCACAACCTTGGATAAGCGATGCGTTTTAGGGCAATGTTCTTATTGTTTCGATGGAAATAACCCCACAACAAGTTAATCTGGTCCGTTGAGGGCCCTTCTGCACTGAGCACGTCAGGGTTAGGAACTAATTTGTGGTAGCGTGGCAGGGGAAGAACGACATTGGACGGGCTAAAAAACTCTCTTCAAATTCCATGTTGTCTTGCATTTCCATCCTAACGGATGTCGTTTCGACTGATATCTGGCAATGGATACATTCTACAAAGCCCTGGAGTGGCACTCATGCGTGCTACATCATGGGGCATGCAACCTTTTCAGGGGAAAAGTATAGAAACTAGGCGAATAAACACATTCCTCACCTTGTTTGGCACAACCTTGGATAAGCGATGCGTTTTAGGGCAATGTTCTTAAAGTTTCGATGGAAATAACCCCACAACAAGTTAATCTGGTCCGTTGAGGGCCCTTCTACACCGAGCACGTCATGTTTAGGAACTAATTTGCGGTAGCGTGGCAGGGAAAGAACGACATTGGACGGGCTAAAAAACTCTCTTCAAATTCCATGTTGTCATGCATTTCCATCCTAACGGATGTCGTTTCGACTGATATCTGGCAACGGAGACATTCTACAAAGCCCTGGAGTGGCACTCATGCGTGCTACGTCATGGAGCATGCAACATTTTCGGGGGAAAAGTTTAGAAACTTTGTGAATAAACACATTCCTCAGATTGTTTGGCACAACCTTTGGATAAGCGAGGCGTTTAGGGCAATGTCCTCAAAGTTTCGATTGAAATAACCCCACAACAAGTTAATCTGGTCCATTGAGGGCCCTTCTACACCGAGCCCGTCAGGTTTAGGAACTAATTTGTGGTAGCGTGGCAGGGAAAGAACGACATTGGACGGGCTAAAAAACTCTCTTCAAATCTTATGTTGTCATGCATTTCCAACCTAACGGATGTCGTTTCGGCCGATATCTGGCAACGGATACATTCTACAAAGCCCTGGAGTGGCACTCATGCGTGCTATGTCATGGAGCATAAAACCTTTTCAGGGAAAAAGTTTAGAAACTAGGCGAATAAACATATTCCTCACCTTGTTTGGCACAACCTTGGATAAGCGTTGCGTTTTAGGGCAATGTTCTTAAAGTTTCGATGGAAATAACCCCACAAAAAGTAAATCTGGTCCGTTGAGGGCCCTTCTACACCGAGCACGTCATGTTTAGGAACTAATTTGCGGTAGCGTGCCAGGGCAAGAACGACATTGGATGGGCTAAAAAACACTGTTCCAATTCCATGTTGTCATGCATTTCCATCATAATGGATGTCGTTTCAACTGATATTTGGCAACAGAGACATTCTACAAGGCCCTGGAGTGGCACACATGCCTGCTACGTCATGGAGCATGCAACCTTTTCAGGGGAAAAGTTTAGAAACTTTGTGAATAAACACATTCCTCACCTTGTTTATCACAACCTTTGGATAAGCGATGCATTTTAAGGCAATGTCCTTAAGGTTTTGATGGAAATAACCCAATAAGAAGTTAACCTGGTCCGTTGAGGGCCCTTCTACACTGAGCACGTTAGGTTTAGGAACTAATTTGTGGTAGCGTGGCAGGGAAAGAACGACATTGGACGGGCTAAAAAACTCTCTTCAAATTCCATGTTGTCATGCATTTCCATCCTAACGGATGTCGTTTCGTCTGATATCTGGCAGCGGAGACATTCTACAAAGCCCTGGGGTGGCACTCATGCGCGCTACGTCGTGGAGCATGAAACCTTTTCAGGGGAAAAGTTTAGAAACTAGGCGAATAAACACATTCCTCACCTTGTTTGGCACAACCTTGGATAAGCGATGCGTTTTAGGGCAATGTTCTTAAAGTTTCGATGGAAATAACCCAACAACAATTCAATCTGATCCGTTGAGGGCCCTTCTACACCAAGCACGTCAGGTTTAGGAACTAATTTGTGGTAGCGTGGCAGGGCAAGAACGACATTGGACGAGCTAAAAAACACTCTTCAAATTCCATGTTGTCATGCATTTCCATCCTAACGGATGTCATTTCAACTGATATCTGGCAACAGAGACATTATACAAGGCCCTGGAGTGGCACACATGCGTGCTACGTCATGGAGCATGCAACCTTTTCAGGGGAAAAGTTTAGAAACTTTGTGAATAAACACATTCCTCACCTTGTTTGGCACAACCTTTGGATAAGCGAGGCGTTTAGGGCAATGTCCTCAAAGTTTCGATTGAAATAACCCCACAACAAGTTAATCTGGTCCATTGAGGGCCCTTCTACACCGAGTACGTCAGGTTTAGGAACTAATTGGTGGTAGCGTGGCAGGGAAAGAACGACATTGGACGTGCTAAAAAACTCTCTTCAAATTCCATGTTGTCGTGCATTTCCATCCTAACGGATGTCGTTTCGGCTGATATCTGGCAACGGATACATTCTACAAAGCCCTGGAGTGGCACTCAAGCGTGCTACGTCATGGAGCATAAAACCTTTTTAGGGAAAAAGTTTAGAACCTAGGCGAATAAACACATTCCTCACCTTGTTTGGCACAGCCTTGCATAAGCGTTGCGTTTTAGGGCAATGTTCTTAAAGTTTCGATGGAAATAACCCCACAACGAGTTAATCTGGTACGTTGAGGGCCCTTCTACACCGAGCACGTCATGTTTAGGAACTAATTTGCGGTAGCATGGCAGGGCAAGAACGACATTGGATGGGCTAAAAAACACTGTTCCAATTCCATGTTGTCATGCATTTCCATCATAATGGATGTTGTTTCAACTGATATCTGGCAACAGAGACATTCTACAAGGCCCTGGAGTGGCACACATGCGTGCTACGTCATGGAGCATGCAACCTTTTCAGGGGAAAAGTTTAGAAACTTTGTGAATAAACACATTCCTCACCTTGTTTGGTACAACCTTTGGATAAGCGATGCGTTTTAAGGCAATGTCCTTAAGGTTTTGATGGAAATAACCCAATAACAAGTTAACCTGGTCCGCAGAGGGCCCTTCTACACCGACCACGTTAGGTTTAGGAACTAATTTGTGGTAGCGTGGCAGGGAAAGAACGACATTGGACGGGCTAAAAAACTCTCTTCAAATTCCATGTTGTCATGCATTTCCATCCTAACGGATGTCGTTTCGGCTGATATCTGGCTACGGAGACATTCTACAAAGCCCTGGAGTGGCACTCATGCGCGCTACGTCGTGGAGCATGAAACCTTTTCAGGGGAAAAGTTTAGAAACTAGGCGAATAAACACATTCCTCACCTTGTTTGGCACAACCTTGGATAAGCGATGCGTTTTAGGGCAATGTTCCTAAAGTTTCGATGGAAATAACCCAACAACAAGTTAATCTGATCCGTTGAGGGCCCTTCTACACCAAGCATGTCAGATTTAGGAACTAATTTGTGGTAGCGTGCCAGGGCAAGAACGACATTGGACGGGCTAAAAAACACTCTTCAAATTCCATGTTGTCATGCATTTCTATCCTAACGGATGTCGTTTCGACTGATATCTGGCTACGGAGACATTCTACAAAGCCCTGGAGTGGCACTCATGCGCGCTACGTCGTGGAGCATGAAACCTTTTCAGGGGAAAAGTTTAGAAACTAGGCGAATAAACACATTGACATTCTACAAAGCCCTGGAGTGGCACTCATGCGTGCTACGTCATGGAGCATGCAACACTTTTCAGGGGAAAAGTTTAGAAACTTTGTGAATAAACACATTCCTCACCTTGTTTGGCACAACCTTTGGATAAGCGAGGCGTTTAGGGCAATGTCCTTAAAGTTTCGATGGAAATAACCCCACAACAAGTTAATCTGGTCCGTTGAGGGCCCTTCTACACCGAGCACGTCAGGTTTAGGAACTAATTTGTGGTAGCGTGGCAGGGAAAGAACGACATTGGACGGGCTAAAAAACTCTCTTCAAATTCCATGTTGTCATGCATTTCCATCCTAACGGATGTCGTTTCGACTGATATCTGGCAACGGAGACATTCTACAAAGCCCTGGAGTGGCACTCATGCGTGCTACGTCGTGGAGCATGAAACCTTTTCAGGGGAAAAGTTTAGAAACTTGTGAATAAACACATTCCTCACCTTGTTTGGCACAACCTTTGGATAAGCGATGCGTTTTAGGGCAATGTCCTTAAAGTTTCGATGGAAATAACCCCACAACAAGTTAATCTGGTCCGTTGAGGGCCCTTCTGCACCGAGCACGTCAGGTTTAGGAACTAATTTGTGGTAGCGTGGCAGGGAAAGAACGACATTGGACGGGCTAAAAAACCTCTTCAAATTCCATGTTGTCATGCATTTCCATCCTAACGGATGTCGTTTCGACTGATATCTGGCAACGGAGACATTCTACAAGCCCTGGAGTGGCACTCATGCGTGCTACGTCATGGAGCATGCAACCTTTTCAGGGGAAAAGTTTAGAAACTTTGTGAATAAACACATTCCTCACCTTGTTTGGCACAACCTTTGGATAAGCGATGCGTTTAGGGCAATGTCCTTAAAGTTTCGATGGAAATAACCCAACAACAAGTTAATCTGGTCCGTTGAGGGCCCTTCTACACCGAGCACGTCAGGTTTAGGAACTAATTTGTGGTAGCGTGGCAGGGAAAGAACGACATTGGACGGGCTAAAAAACTCTCTTCAAATTCCATGTTGTCATGCATTTCCATCCTAACGGATGTCGTTTCGACTGATATCTGGCAACGGAGACATTCTACAAAGCCCTGGAGTGGCACTCATGCGTGCTACGTCATGGAGCATGCAACATTTTCAGGGGAAAAGTTTAGAAACTTTGTGAATAAACACATTCCTCACCTTGTTTGGCACAACCTTTGGATAAGCGAGGCGTTTTAGGGCAATGTCCTTAAAGTTTCGATGGAAATAACCCCACAACAAGTTAATCTGGTCCGTTGAGGGCCCTTCTACACCGAGCACGTCAGGTTTAGGAACTAATTTGTGGTAGCGTGGCAGGGAAAGAACGACATTGGACGGGCTAAAAAACTCTCTTCAAATTCCATGTTGTCATGCATTTCCATCCTAACGGATGTCGTTTCGACTGATATCTGGCAACGGAGACATTCTACAAAGCCCTGGAGTGGCACTCATGCGTGCTACGTCATGGAGCATGAAACCTTTTCAGGGGAAAAGTTTAGAAACTTTGTGAATAAACACATTCCTCACCTTGTTTGGCACAACCTTTGGATAAGCGATGCGTTTTAGGGCAATGTCCTTAAAGTTTCGATGGAAATAACCCCACAACAAGTTAATCTGGTCCGTTGAGGGCCCTTCTACACCGAGCACGTCAGGTTTAGGAACTAATTTGTGGTAGCGTGGCAGGGAAAGAACGACATTGGACGGGCTAAAAAACTCTCTTCAAATTCCATGTTGTCATGCATTTCCATCCTAACGGATGTCGTTTCGACTGATATCTGGCAACGGAGACATTCTACAAAGCCCTGGAGTGGCACTCATGCGTGCTACGTCATGGAGCATGCAACCTTTTCAGGGGAAAAGTTTAGAAACTTTGTGAATAAACACATTCCTCACCTTGTTTGGCACAACCTTTGGATAAGCGATGCGTTTAAGGCAATGTCCTTAAAGTTTCGATGGAAATAACCCAACAACAAGTTAATCTGGTCCGTTGAGGGCCCTTCTACACCGAGCACGTCAGGTTTAGGAACTAATTTGTGGTAGCGTGGCAGGGAAAGAACGACATTGGACGGGCTAAAAAACTCTCTTCAAATTCCATGTTGTCATGCATTTCCATCCTAACGGATGTCGTTTCGACTGATATCTGGCAACGGAGACATTCTACAAAGCCCTGGAGTGGCACTCATGCGTGCTACGTCATGGAGCATGCAACACTTTTCAGGGGAAAAGTTTAGAAACTTTGTGAATAAACACATTCCTCACCTTGTTTGGCACAACCTTTGGATAAGCGAGGCGTTTTAGGGCAATGTCCTTAAAGTTTCGATGGAAATAACCCCACAACAAGTTAATCTGGTCCGTTGAGGGCCCTTCTACACCGAGCACGTCAGGTTTAGGAACTAATTTGTGGTAGCGTGGCAGGGAAAGAACGACATTGGACGGGCTAAAAAACTCTCTTCAAATTCCATGTTGTCATGCATTTCCATCCTAACGGATGTCGTTTCGACTGATATCTGGCAACGGAGACATTCTACAAAGCCCTGGAGTGGCACTCATGCGTGCTACGTCTGGAGCATGCAACATTTTCAGGGGAAAAGTTTAGAAACTTTGTGAATAAACACATTCCTCACCTTGTTTGGCACAACCTTTGGATAAGCGAGGCGTTTTAGGGCAATGTCCTTAAAGTTTCGATGGAAATAACCCCACAACAAGTTAATCTGGTCCGTTGAGGGCCCTTCTACACCGAGCACGTCAGGTTTAGGAACTAATTTGTGGTAGCGTGGCAGGGAAAGAACGACATTGGACGGGCTAAAAAACTCTCTTCAAATTCCATGTTGTCATGCATTTCCATCCTAACGGATGTCGTTTCGACTGATATCTGGCAACGGAGACATTCTACAAAGCCCTGGAGTGGCACTCATGCGTGCTACGTCATGGAGCATGCAACCTTTTCAGGGGAAAAGTTTAGAAACTTTGTGAATAAACACATTCCTCACCTTGTTTGGCACAACCTTTGGATAAGCGATGCGTTTTAGGGCAATGTCCTTAAAGTTTCGATGGAAATAACCCACAACAAGTTAATCTGGTCCGTTGAGGGCCCTTCTACACCGAGCACGTCAGGTTTAGGAACTAATTTGTGGTAGCGTGGCAGGGAAAGAACGACATTGGACGGGCTAAAAAACTCTCTTCAAATTCCATGTTGTCATGCATTTCCATCCTAACGGATGTCGTTTCGACTGATATCTGGCAACGGAGACATTCTACAAAGCCCTGGAGTGGCACTCATGCGTGCTACGTCATGGAGCATGCAACACTTTTCAGGGGAAAAGTTTAGAAACTTTGTGAATAAACACATTCCTCACCTTGTTTGGCACAACCTTTGGATAAGCGAGGCGTTTAGGGCAATGTCCTTAAAGTTTCGATGGAAATAACCCACAACAAGTTAATCTGGTCCGTTGAGGGCCCTTCTACACCGAGCACGTCAGGTTTAGGAACTAATTTGTGGTAGCGTGGCAGGGAAAGAACGACATTGGACGGGCTAAAAAACTCTCTTCAAATTCCATGTTGTCATGCATTTCCATCCTAACGGATGTCGTTTCGACTGATATCTGGCAACGGAGACATTCTACAAAGCCCTGGAGTGGCACTCATGCGTGCTACGTCATGGAGCATGAACACTTTTCAGGGGAAAAGTTTAGAAACTTTGTGAATAAACACATTCCTCACCTTGTTTGGCACAACCTTTGGATAAGCGAGGCGTTTTAGGGCAATGTCCTTAAAGTTTCGATGGAAATAACCCCACAACAAGTTAATCTGGTCCGTTGAGGGCCCTTCTACACCGAGCACGTCAGGTTTAGGAACTAATTTGTGGTAGCGTGGCAGGGAAAGAACGACATTGGACGGGCTAAAAAACTCTCTTCAAATTCCATGTTGTCATGCATTTCCATCCTAACGGATGTCGTTTCGACTGATATCTGGCAACGGAGACATTCTACAAAGCCCTGGAGTGGCACTCATGCGTGCTACGTCATGGAGCATGCAACATTTTCAGGGGAAAAGTTT
>BDMV01000001.1:1892710-1902823 GCA_008326285.1 Oryza officinalis | reverse complement strand
CCCTTCTACACCGAGCACGTCAGGTTTAGGAACTAATTTGTGGTAGCGTGGCAGGGAAAGAACGACATTGGACGGGCAAAAAAACTCTTTTCAAATTCCATGTTGTCAAGCATTTCTATCCTAACGGATGTCGTTTCGGCTGATATCTGGCAACGGAGACATTCTACATAGCCCTGGAATGGCACTCATGCGTGCTACGTCGTGGAGCATGAAACCTTTTCAGGGGAAAAGTTTAGAAACTTTGTGAATAAACACATTCCTCACCTTGTTTGGCACAACCTTTGGATAAGCTATGCGATTTAAGGCAATGTCCTTAAGGTTTCGATGGAAATAACCCAATAAGAAGTTAATCTGGTCCGTTGAGGGCCCTTCTGCACCAAGCACGTCATGTTTAGGAACTAATTTGTGGAAGCGTCGCAGGGAAAGAACGACATTGGACGGGCTAAAAAACTCTCTTCAAATTCCATGTTGTCATGCATTTCCATCCTAACGGATGTCGTTTCGACTGATATCTGGCAACGGAGACATTCTACAAAGCCCTGGAGTGGCACTCATGCGTGCTACGTCGTGGAGCATGAAACCTTTTCAGGGGAAAAGTTTAGAAACTTTGTGAATAAACACATTCCTCACCTTGTTTGGCACAACCATTGGATAAGCGATGCGTTTTAAGGCAATGTCCTTAAGGTTTCGACGGAAATAACCCAATAACAAGTTAATCTGGTCCGTTGAGGGCCCTTCTACACCAAGCACGTCAGGTTTAGGAACTAATTTGTGGAAGCGTGGCAGGGAAAGAATGACATTGGACGGGCTAAAAAACTCTCTTCAAATTCCATGTTGTCATGTATTTCCATCCTAACGGATGTCGTTTCGACTCATATGTGGCAACGGAGACATTCTACAAAGCCCTAGAGTGGCACTCATGCGTGCTATGTCATGGAGCATGCAACATTTTCAGGGGAAAAGTTTAGTATCTTTGTGAAAAAACACATTCCTCACCTTGTTTGGCACAACCTTTGGATAACCGAGGCGTTTAGGGCAATGTCCTTAAAGTTTCGATGGAAATAACCCCACAACCAGTTAATTTGGTCCATTGAGGGGCCTTCTACACCGAGCACGTCAGGTTTAGGAACTAATTTGTGGTAGCGTGGCAGGGAAAGAACGACATTGGACGGGCTAAAAAACTCTCTTCAAATTCCATGTTGTCAAGCATTTCCATCCTAACGGATGTCGTTTCGGCTGATATCTGGCAACGGAGACATTCTACAAAGCCCTAGTGTGGCACTCATGCGTGCTACATCATGGAGCATGCAACATTTTCAGGGCAAAAGTTTAGAAACTTTGTGAATAAACACAATCCTCACCTTGTTTGGCACAACCTTTGGATAAGCGAGGCGTTTAGGGCAATGTCCTTAAAGTTTGAATTGAAATAACCCCACAACAAGTTAATCTGGTCTGTTGAGGGCCCTTCTACACCGAGCACGTCAGGTTTAGGAACTAATTTGTGGTAGCGTGGCAGGGAAAGAATGACATTGGACGGGCTAAAAAACTATCTTCAAATTCCATGTTGTCAAGCATTTCCATCCTAACTGATGTCGTTTCGGCTGATATCTGGCAACGGAGACATTCTACAAAGACCTGGAGTGGCACTCATGCGTGCTATGTCGTGGAGCATGAAACCTTTTCGGGGGTAAAGTTTAGAAACTAGGCGAATAAACACATTCCTCACCTTGTTTGGCACAACCTTGGATAAGCGATGCGTTTTAGGGCAATTTTCTTAAAGTTTCGATGGAAATAACCCCACATCAAGTTAATCTGGTCCGTTGAGGGCCCTTCTGCACCGAGCACGTCAGGTATAGGAACAAATTGGTGGTAGCGTGGCAGGGCAAGAACGACATTGGATGGGCTAAAAAACACTCTTCAAATTCCATGTTGTCATGAATTTCCATCATAACGGATGTCGTTTCAACTGATAACTAGCAAGGGAGACATTCTCCAAGGCCCTGGAGTGGCACACTTGCGTGCTACGTCAAGGAGCATGCAACCTTTTCAGGGGAAAAGTTTAGAAACTTTGTGAATAAACGCATTCCTCACCTTGTTTGGCACAACCTTTGGATAAGCGAGGCGTTTAGGGCAATGTCCTTAGAGTTTCGATGGAAATAACCCTACAACAAGTTAATTTGGTCCGTTGAGGGCCCTTCTACACCGAGCACGTCAGGTTTAGAAACTAATTTGTGGTAGCGTGGCTGGGAAAGAACGACATTGGACGGGCTAAAAAACTCTCTTCAAATTCCATGTTGTCACACATTTCCATCCTAACGGATGTCGTTTCAACTGATATCTGGCAACGGAGACATTCTACAAAGCCCTGGAGTGGCACTCATGCGTGCTACGTCATTGAGCATGCAACATTTTCAGGGCAAAAGTTTAGAAACTTTCTGAATAAACACATTCCTCACCTTGTTTGGCACAACCTATGTATAAGCGATGCGTTTTAAGGCAATGGCCTTAAGGTTTCGATGGAAATAACCCAATAACAAGTTAATCTGGTCCGTTGAGGGCCCTTCTACACCGAGCACGTCAGGTTTAGGAACTAATTTGTGGAAGCGTCGCAGGGAAAGAACCACATTCGATGGGCTAAAAAACTCTCTTCAAATTCCATGTTGTCATGCATTTCCATCCTAACGGATGTCGTTTCGACTTATTTCTGGCAACGGAGACATTCTACAAAGCCCTGGAGTGGCACTCATGCGTGCTACGTCGTGGAGCATGAAACCTTTTCAGGGGAAAAGTTTAGAAACTTTGTGAATAAACACATTCATCACCTTGTTTGGCACAACCATTGGATAAGCGATGCGTTTTAAGGCAATGTTCTTAATGTTTCGATGGAAATAACCCAATAACAAGTTAATCTGGTCCGTTGAGGGCCCTTCTACACCAAGCACGTCAGGTTTAGGAACTAATTTGTGGAAGCGTGGCAGGGAAAGAATGACATTGGACGGGCTAAAAAACTCTCTTCAAATTCCATGTTGTCATGTATTTCCATCCTAACGGATGTCGTTTCGACTGATATCTGGCAACGGAGACATTCTACAAAGCCCTAGAGTGGCACTCATGCGTGCTACGTCATGGAGCATGCAACATTTTCAGGGGAAAAGTTTAGAATCTTTGTGAATAAACACATTCCTCACCTTGTTTGGCACAACCTTTGGATAAGCGAGGCGTTTAGGGCAATGTCCTTAAAGTTTCAATGGAAATAACCCCACATCCAGTTAATTTGGTCCATTGAGGGGCCTTCTACACTGAGCAAGTCAGGTTTAGGAACTAATTTGTGGTAGTGTGGCAGGGAAAGAACGACATTGGACAGGCTAAAAAACTCTCTTCAAATTCCATGTTGTCAAGCATTTCCATCCTAATGGATGTCATTTCGGCTGATATCTGGCAACGGAGACATTCTACAAAGCCCTAGAGTGGCACTCATGCGTGCTACATCATGGAGCATGCAACATTTTCAGGGCAAAAGTTTAGAAACTTTGTGAATAAACACAATCCTCAGCTTGTCTGGCACAACCTTTGGATAAGCGAGGCGTTTAGGGCAATGTCCTTAAAGTTTCAATTGAAATAACCCCACAACAAGTTAATCTGGTCCGTTGAGGGCCCTTCTACACCGAGCACGTCAGGTTTAGGAACTAATTTGTGGTAGCGTGGCAGGGAAAGAACGGCATTGGACGGGCTAAAAAACTATCTTCAAATTCCATGTTGTCAAGCATTTCCATCCTAACTGATGTCGTTTCGGCTGATATCTGGCAACGGAGACATTCTACAAAGCCCTGGAGTGGCACTCAAATGTGCTATGTCATGGAGCTTGAAACCTTTTCAGGGGAAAAGTTTAGAAACTAGACGAATAAACACATTCCTCACCTTGTTTGGCACAACCTTGGATAAGCGATGCGTATTAGGGCAATGTTCTTAAAGTTTCGATGGAAATAACCCCACAATAAGTTAATCTGGTCCGTTGAGGGCTCTTCTGCACCGAGCACGTCAGGTTTAGGAACAAATTTGTGGTAGCGTGGCAGGGCCAGAACAACATTGGATGGGCTAAAAAACACTGTTCAAATTCCATGTTGTCATGCATTTCCATCATAACGGATGTTGTTTCAACTGATATCTGGCAACAGAGACATTCTACAAGGCCCTAGAGTGGCACTCATGCGTGCTACATCATGGAGCATGAAACCTTTTCAGGGGAAAAGTTTAGAAACTTTGTGAATAAACACATTCCTCACCTTGTTTGGCACAACCTTTGGATAAGCGATGCGTTCTAAGGCAATGTCCTTAAGGTTTCGATGGAAATAACCCAATAACAAGTTAATCTGGTCCGTTGAGGGCCCTTCTACACCAAGCATGTCAGGTTTAGGAACTAATCTGTGGAAACGTGGCAGGGAAAGAACGACATTGGACAGGCGAAAAAACTCTCTTCAAATTCCATGTTGTCATGTATTTCCATCCTAACGGATGTCGTTTCGACTGATATCTGGCAACGGAGACATTCTACAAAGCCCTAGAGTGGCACTCATGCGTGCTACGTCATGGAGCATGCAACATTTTCAGGGGAAAAGTTTAGAATCTTTGTGAATAAACACATTCCTCACCTTGTTTGGCACAACCTTTGGATAAGCGAGGCGTTTAGGGCAATGTCCTTCAAGTTTCGATGGAAATAACCCTACAACAAGTTAATTTGGTCCGTTGAGGGCCCTTCTACACTGAGCACGTCAGGTTTAGAAACTAATTTGTGGAAGCGTGGCAGGGAAAGAACGACATTGGACGGGTTAAAAAACTCTCTTCAAATTCCATGTTGTCACCCATTTCCATCCTAACGGATGTCGTTTCGACTGATATCTGGCAACGGAGACATTCTACAAAGCCCTGGAGTGGCACTCATGTGTGCTACGTCATTGAGCATGCAACATTTTCAGGGCAAAAGTTTAGAAACTTTGTGAATAAACACATTCCTCACCTTGTTTGGCACAACCTTTGGATAAGCGAGGCGTTTAGGGCAATGTCCTTAAAGTTTCGATTGAAATAACCCCACAACAAGTTAATCTGGTCCGTTGAGGGCCCTTCTACACCGAGCACGTCAGGTTTAGGAACTAATTTGTGGAAGCGTGGCAGGGAAAGAACGACATTGGACGGGCTAAAAAACTCTCTCCAAATTCCATGTTGTCATGCATTTCCATCCTAACGGATGTCGTTTCGACTGATATCTGGCAACAGAGACATTCTACAAGGCCCTGGAGTGGCACACCTGCGTGCTACGTCATGGAGCATGTAACCTTTTCTGGGGAAAAGTTTAGAAACTTTGTGAATAAACACATTCCTCACCTTGTTTGGCACAACCTTTGGATAAGCGATGCGTTTTCAAGGCAATGCCCTTAAGGTTTCGATGGAAATAACCCAACAACAAGTTAATCTGGTCCGTTGAGGGCCCTTCTATACCAAGCACGTCAGGTTTAGGAACTAATTCGTGGTAGCGTGGCAGGGAAAGAACGAAATTGGACGGGCTAAAAAACTCTCTTCAAATTCCATGTTGTCATGCATTTCCATCCTAACGGATGTCGTTTCGGCTGATATCTGGCAACAGAGACATTCTACAAGGCCCTGGAGTGGCACACATGCATGCTACGTCATGGAGCATGCATCCTTTTCAGGGTAAAAGTTTAGAAACTTTGTGAAACACATTCCTCACCTTGTTTGGCACAACCTTTGGATAAACGATGCGTTTTAAGGCGATGTCCTTAAGGTTTTGATGGAAATAACACAACAACAAGTTAATCTCATCCGTTGAGGGCCCTTCTACACCAAGCACGTCAGGTTTAGGAACAAATTTCTGGTACCGTGGTAGGGAAAGAACGACATTGGATGGGCTAAAAAATTCCCTTCAAATTCCATGTTGCCATCCATTTCCATCCTAACTGATGTCGTTTTGGCTGATATCTGGCAACAGAGACATTCTACAAAGCCCTGGAGTGGCACTCATGCGTGCTATGTCGTGGAGCATGAAACCTTTTCAGGGGAAAAGTTTAGAAACTTTGTGAATAAACACATTCCTCACCTTGTTTGACACAACCATTTTATAAGCGATGCGTTTTAAGGCATTGTCCTTAAGGTTTCGATGGAAATAACCCAATAACAAGTTAATCTGGTCCGTTGAGGGCCCTTCTACACCAAGCACGTCAGGTTTAGGAACTAATTTGTGGAAGCGTGGCAGGGAAATAACGACATTGGACAGGCTAAAAAACTCTCTTCAAATTCCATGTTGTCATGTATTTCCATCCTAACGGATGTCGTTTCGACTGATATCTGGCAACGGAGACATTCTACAAAGCCCTAGAGTGGCACTCATGCGTGTTACGTCATGGAGCATGCAACATTTTCAGGGGAAAAGTTTAGAATCTTTGTGGATAAACACAATCCTCACCTTGTTTGGCACAACCTTTGGATAAGCGAGGCGTTTAGGGCAATGTCCTTAAAGTTTCGATGGAAATAACCCCACAACCAGTTAATTTGGTCCGTTGAGGGGCCTTCTAAACCGAGCACGTCAGGTTTAGGAACTAATTTGTGGTAGCGTGGCAGGGAAATAACGACATTGGACGGGCTAAAAAACTCTCTTCAAATTCCATGTTGTCAAGCATTTCCATCCTAACGGATGTCGTTTCGGCTGATATCTGGCAACGGAGACATTCTACAAAGCCCTGGAGTGGCACTCATGCATGCTATGTCGTGGAGCATGAAACCTTGTCAGGGGAAAAGTTTAGAAACTAGGCGAATAAACACATTCCTCACCTTGTTTGGCACAACCTTGGATAAGCGATGCGTATTAGGGCAATGTTCTTAAAATTTCAATGGAAATAACCCCACAAGAAGTTAATCTGGTCCGTTGAGGGCCCTTCTGCACCGAGCACGTCAGGTTTAGGAACAAATTTGTGGTAGTGTGGCAGGGCCAGAACGACATTGGATGGGCTAAAAAACACTGTTCAAATTTCATGTTGTCATGCATTTCCATCATAACGGATGTCGTTTCAACTGATATCTGGCAACAGAGACATTCTACAAGGCCCTGGAGTGGCACACATGCGTGCTACGTCATGGAGTATGCAACCTTTTCAGGGGAAAAGTTTAGAAACTTTGTGAATAAACACATTCCTCACCTTGTTTGGCACAACCTTTGGATAAGCGATGCGTTTTAAGGCAATGTCCTTAAGGTTTTGATGGAAATAACCCAACAACAAGTTAATCTGATCTGTTGAGGGCCCTTCTACACCAAGCACGTCAGGTTTAGGAACTAATTTGTGGTAGCGTGCAGGGAAAGAACGACATTGGACGGGGTAAAAATCTCTCTTCAAATTCCATGTTGTCCTGCATTTCCATCCTAACGGATGTCGTTTCGACTGATTTCTGGCAACGAAGACATTCTACAAAACCGTGGAGTGGCACTCATGCGTGCTACGTCATGGAGCATGCAACATTTTCAGGGGAAAAGTTTAGAAACTTTGTGAATAAACACATTCCTCACCTTGTTTGGCACAACCTTTGGATAAGCGAGGCGTTTAGGGCAATGTCCTTAAAGTTTCATTTGAAATAATCCCACAACAAGTTAATCTGGTCCGTTGAGGGCCCTTCTACACCGAGCACGTCAGGTTTAGGAACTAATTTGTGGTAGCGTGGCAGGGAAAGAACGACATTGGACGAGCTAAAAAACTCTCTTCAAATTCCATGTTGTCATGCATTTCCATCCTAACGGATGTTGTTTCGACTGATATCTGGCAACGGAGACATTCTACAAAGCAATGGAGTGGCACTCATGCGTGCTACGTCATGGAGCATGCAACATTTTCAGGGGAAAAGTTTAGAAACTTTGTGAATAAACACATTCCTCACATTGTTTGGCACAACCTTTGGATAAGTGAGGCGTTTAGGGCAATGTCCTTAAAGTTTGGATTGAAATAACCCCACAACAAGTTAATCTGGTTCATTGAGGGCCCTTCTACAATGAGCACGTCAAGTTTAGGAACTAATTTGTGGTAGCATGGCAGGGAAAGAACGACATTGGACGGGCTAAAAAACTCTCTTCAAATTCCATGTTGTCATGCATTTCCATCCTAACGGATGTCGTTTCGGCTGATATCTAGCAACGGAGACATTCCACAAAGCCCTGGAGTGGCACTCATGCGTGCTACGTCGTGGACCATGAAACCTCTTCAGGGGAAAAATTTAGAAACTAGGCGAATAAACACATTCCTCACCTTGGTTGGCACAGCCTTGGATAAGCGATGCGTTTTAGGGCAATGTTCTTAAAGTTTTGATGGAAATAACCCCACAACAGGTTCATCTGGTCCGTTGAGGGCGCTTCTGCACCGAGCACGTCAGGTTTAGGAACTAATTTGTGGTAGCGTGGCAGGGCAAGAACGACATTGGTTGGGCTAAAAAACACTCTTCAAATTCCATGTTGTCATGCATTTCCATCATAACGGATGTCGTTTCAACTGATAACTGGCAACAGAGACATTCTCCAAGGCCCTGGAGTGGCACGCTTGCGTGCTACGTCAAGGAGAATGCAACCTTTTCAGGGGAAAAGTTTAGAAACTTTGTGAATAAACTCATTCCTCACCTTGTTTGGCACAACCTTTGGATAAGCGAGGCGTTTAGGGCAATGTCCTTCAAGTTTCGATGGAAATAACCCTACAACAAGTTAATTTAGTCCGTTGAGGGCCCTTCTACACCGAGCACGTCAGGTTTAGAAACGAATTTGTGGTAGCGTGGCAGGGAAAGAACGACATTGGACGGGCTAAAAAACTCTCTTCGAATTCCATGTTGTCACACATTTCCATCCTAACCGATGTCGTTTCGACTGATATCTGGCAATGGAGACATTCTACAAAGCCCTGGAGTGGCACTCATGCGTGCTACGTCATTTAGCATGCAACATTTTCAGGGCAAAAGTTTAGAAACTTTGTGAATAAACACATTCCTCACCTTGTTTGGCACAACCTTTGGATAAGCGAGGCGTTTAGGGCAATGTCCTTAAAGTTTCGATTGAAATAACCCCACAACAAGTTAATCTAGTCCGTTGAGGGCCCTTCTAAACCGAGCACGTCAGGTTTAGGAACTAATTTGTGGTAGCGTGGCAGGGAAAGAACGACATTGGACGGGCTAAAAAACTCTCTTCAAATTCCATGTTGTCAAGCATTTCCATCCTAACGGATGTCGTTTCGGCTGATATCTGGCAACGGAGACATTCTACAAAGCCCTGCAGTGGCACTCATGCGTGCTATGTCGTGGAGCATGAAACCTTGTCAGGGGAAAAGTTTAGAAACTAGGCGAATAAACACATTCCTCACCTTGTTTTGCACAACCTTGGATAAGCGATGCGTATTAGGGCAATGTTCTTAAAATTTCGATGGAAATAGCCCCACAAGAAGTTAATCTGGTCCGTTAAGGGCCCTTCTACACCGAGCACGTCAGGTTTAGGAACAAATTTGTGGTAGCGTGGCAGGGCCAGAACGACATTGGATGGGCTAAAAAACACTGTTCAAATTCCATGTTGTCATGCATTTCCATCATAACGGATGTCGTTTCAACTGATATCTGGCAACAGAGACATTCTACAAGGCCCTGGAGTGGCACACATGCGTGCTACGTCATGGAGTAGGCAACCTTTTCAGGGGAAAAGTTTAGAAACTTTGTGAATAAACACATTCCTCACCTTGTTTGGCACAACCTTTGGATAAGCGATGCGTTTTAAGGCAATGTCCTTAAGGTTTGATGGAAGTAACCCAACAACAAGTTAATCTGGTCTGTTGAGGGCCCTTCTACACCAAGCACGTCAGGTTTAGGAACTAATTTGTGGTAGCGTGGCAGGGAAAGAACGACATTGGACGGGGTAAAAATCTCTCTTCAAATTCCATGTTGTCATGCATTTCCATCCTAACGGATGTCGTTTCGACTGATATCTGGCAACGAAGACATTCTACAAAACCATGGAGTGGCACTCATGCGAGCTACGTCATGGAGCATGCAACATTTTCAGGGGAAAAGTTTAGAAACTTTGTGAATAAA
>BDMV01000001.1:1860248-1872712 GCA_008326285.1 Oryza officinalis | reverse complement strand
TTAATAATTGCGCAATAAATCGATTTAATTTCCAGAAATTCATTTAAATGGCTCAAAACTTCTAAAATTCATATCTAATTCATACGAACTCCAAATTGAGCCATTCAACTTGCAAAATTCATCTAAAATTGAGCTCTACATGTTTGTTTACTTTTTATGTACTGTTTACTTGGTTTTTATTAGAGTTTTTCCTCGTTTTGCGTGCCAGCGTGTAGATTCCGTCGTTTCGGGAGTTTGCGCTCGCGAGGAAAAGAGTTCGGAAGATTGTTTGAAGAAGCAAGGCAAGTCACACAATTCCCCTTGAGCATGTTGTACCTATTTTGTGAAATGGTTTACGTTTGCAAATAAAGTGCATGTTTTGCTAATTACATGGGAATAGGGTATACCTATCCGTTCGCTTGTGCCATGTTTACTTGTTAACCGTCCTTTGTTAACCTTGGGTGATAATTTGACTAGCGTGAGTCACTTATGTTGACTTTGCTAGAATTATATCTGCTTAGCCATGCTTAATTACCACTAGCTCATTTAATGGGATATTTACATTGTTTACAATTAGCTTCTAACGAGCGGATCGCTCGAGACACCCGACCAGGTTTTATTGGTCGTAATTATCCAACTAAAATATGACTTAATGGTGGGCTGTGGGTGCATGGTTTTGCTGGTCGCACCCATGGCAATTAAGGACCGGTTCATGGGAAACCCTGGAAGAATAACAGTGCTTACCACAGGCAAGAATGGGCAACTGCTGGACTGGTAGTGTAACTTTCCTCTAGCCGACGTACATTGGTTAGGGTGAGCGTGATGGAGTTTGGATGGGCCCGGCGAGGGTCTATGCGGCTACTGGATTCACCAAGGCTCGAGGGGGGGCTGCCCACTGCCTTTTGAGGGGTGGGGGCGAAACCCGAGGTGGTACGATTGGTTAGAGGGGATTATGCGAAAGGTCTTGTCACGATTTCCCCCTTTGCAGTATCGTGGTGATACTTCGGGGCATGGTAACATGTGTGGAATCGTGTCTTGTGGGTACAGTTGCGCACCTCTGATCAGAGTAAAACTATTCGAATAGCCGTGCCCGCGGTTATGGGCGATCGACCAGATTCACCGTGATTAGTCCCACATGTTTAATTAATTTGACTTAATGAACTGGTGTAGTTCAGGTGGAATGGTTGGGCCTGTTCAACGTGGTTGTAGCGTTGTTCAGTGGAGATTTAATATTGCTTTAATTAAACAACTATTTTACTGTTTTAAAATATAAAGGTTTTCAACCGCTTTTCTGCAAAGAGCCACAAGCCTCCCTTTGTCTCCCCTGTGCATGTTTGCATCGTTGGTGTGGCTTGTTGAGTACGGTGGTTGTACTCAATCTTGCTATTTTTCCCCTTTTTCAGAAGTTTAGTACTTCTGAGTTGAAGATGAAGTTAGAGGACCAAGGCTCAGACCCCAGTTGAGTTTGCCTGTGGAGTGGAGCTGAAGCCCCGCTAGGATCGTCTCTTTCCGCTGCTGTTTTCTTTTTGGTGTGAGGACTAAGTGCCTCTGTTGTAAGTATTTATCGCTTTATTTACGTTTGGATCTGTTTATTGATTTGTCGTTTTGTGTACCCTGGTTGATGCCTGGACAGGGACTTAATACACAAAATGGTCTGGAAATTTGGGAAAATTTCCGGGCGTGACAAGTTGGTATCAGAGCCATCTTGACTGTAGGTCAAGCCAAATGGTCAAACCCCTAAGGACAAGTTTTGCGAAAACCTTATCTGCGAAAATGTCTCTTCTCTCCCTCAGGAGTCTTTGCAAAACAGTTTATCAAATTTCTCTCCTTTCCTCTCCAACTCTCTAGCTGTTAAGCCTGGAGCACAAACTAAAAGCTTCGCAAAAGACAAGCCAAGAGTCGAGCTTCAAGCCAGAAGGGCAAGTTGAGCAGTCCCAGGTTGACGTCTCTCGAGGTTCGAGCGAAGTTTTCTTGGAGCTTACCTAAACCCAATCCTTCCCAGAAGAGTAGTATCGGTAGTCGTTAGATCGTGTGTTGTTTGCTGTGTGCAGGTGTATGGTTTACATCATTGGTGGGGATGTGACCATACTAGGTTGTTTGCCTAATCAACTTGAACAGTAAAAGTGTACTCACATCAGATCAGTAGCTGAGTGGGTTAAGGTCTTGCCTTTAGTTCAACCATTCTCACTTCCCTCCTCTACCTGCAACAGATGGTCAACGTCAGAGACAATGGCAGTGGATCAGGATCGCAAGAGTTTCATGGAGTAATCCCAAGCAACCCCATGGACATTTCGCCTCCACCATTCGGGGACCCAACCCTAGCACAAGTGGTGGCTAACCAGACGCAAATACTGGCTATGATGATGCAGCAGATGCAACGACAGTATCCGCAACAACAGATGCAAGCTCCGATACAAGCCCAGAGTCTGAATCAGAGCCAAAGTCAGTATTTTCCAATACAAGCACCTACGCCTCCTACCGATATACTGCTAAGATCCCACCAGACGAATGCACCTCCATCACTCTCATACCGGAGAGAAGCTAATGTTATCTGTGAGGATTGTGAGGAACAAGGTCATCATGCGACAAATTGTCCCTGGAACGTGTATACCAGGACACCAATTGACGATAAAGCACAATGCCCAAGAGAAGAGAAACGTTCAAGTCAACTTGCCTACAGGAACTATGGTACGCCATTATCAAACTCTAAGAAGAGGAAGACATTAGTATGGAAGATGGACGATGGTAGGAACCTGACCATCACTGGTTCAGAATTTACTCCAGAAGATGCGGCAAAGATACCTAGGCGTCTAAGAGGAAATACTTTTCATGGTGCCCGTCAGCTAACTCAACACCTTAGGCTGTATGGTCCGCCTAAGCCCGGTACGGATGGATTCGAAGAAGTGTCCTCTGATGATGATGATGAAGATGATGGTGAGATCCTTAAAGGTGAAAAAGAAATGGAGTTCAAAGCATGTACCAGATGCGGAGAAATTGGACATACTACTAACGCGTGTTCCCACACTTGTCCCTGTCGTGAAGACACCCACTCGCCAGATGAATGTCCTACAAGGAAGATCACATGTTTCTTGTGTGAGGGAATAGATCATGTGCCTAAGAACTGCCAACTGGATGTGGTCCCAGCTAAGATCAAGGAAGATCAAAGGACGCCCCTCCAACCTGTTTGTCAACCTATGGCAGTCGCTAGCAACATCACCGCCCCTGATCTCCAATCAACTCCAATTCTGGTTGAGACTATCAGCAGTAGCAGGAGTGCTACCGACAAGGTTCACGAGTCTCCACGCACCCCTGTCCCAGTTGCGAGTGTGCAGACCCAAGAGGATAAGCAGTGTGATCAACCCAGAGGGAACTGTTTCAACTGCCTTCAGCTAGGACATTACTTCAAAAAGTGTCCGTTCCCGAGACCAAAGAAATTAGTCCATCGTTGTTTCAACTGTGGAGATGCAAGTCATTTATTCGATGGTTGCCCAATGCCAAAACATCAATACCTTCAAGGTACCGGCCCTGTCTGCGATACCCTAACTTCCCCAATTGCCTCGCCCTCGGCACAGCAGGGTCAAGTTCAGCGAAGGAGTGATAAAAAGAAAAGTGAAACCAACCGTCACCTGAATGTGCAACCCCCACCACGGCGAATCGTTGTTAAGGCTACCAATGGGAAGTCTTCAGTTTCATCGGCAATCGTCCCAAAGCTACAGAGCCAGTCACAGCAAGGCAAGCGATGCCAGGACAACGACAACCTGCTCCAACCGCAAGAAGATGGAACAATCCGTCCACAGCAACCTCAGCAAGAGTCCCCAGCACCAGTTCGCGTGGCGGGTAACGAACCAAGCAATGCACCCCGTGTTGCTCCGATCCCGATGGCCATCAACCAATTGCAGATTGGCAACATCTCACGCAAGGAGGTCCTACCAACCGCAGCTACCAAGAAGATTTTCACCTTCCCAAGGAATGTCTGCAAGAAAAGCAGTGTTACCGTTGAAACACCAGCTAGTAAGCGAGGACAGATCAAGACAAACCAGCCTGAATCACAGAAGTAAAGTCTGCACTAGTCAAGGCTTGCAACGGTTTACAAGTGTTTGTTCTTCAAGTGTTTTTCCTTGTACGTAGAAACTTCATCGCAGTTATGTAATAAAAGAAGGATTATCGAATAAGGTTTATGTCAGGCAGTTTTTCCCTTTTCGTATGGCTCATCTCGTTTATCCAAAAGGTGGATTCACTTGTGTACCTGTCAATGTCATAAGGTACCCAGAAGTCTTGTGGCAGTCAGGTAATAAGAAGGGAATATTGAGTAATTCAATCCGCGTTTGGATTGTCAAGATGAATTATGACAGGTGAAGATGTGCATCTAACAACGTCACTAAGAAACCTAGAGTTTCTTTTACCAGCTCATTACAATTTGGTCAGACCCTCAAGACGTAATCGCTAGCCGGGAAAAGAAAATAATCAATCCAGGAAATGACAAGTCGGTCAAGTTGGTCAGACCGTAGTAACACTCGACATGATGAGGCCTTTTCGAAGGACAGTATAAGTGGCACCTCAATAAAATGAGAAGAATGATGAAATATTTGGTAGTGACAAGTTGACAAGTTGGCGTCAGAGAAAAATATCCATCCTCTCAATCTTAGAGGTCCCCAAGAGAACAGTAGATGCAACTGCACCCTAGTGGTGAATAAGGATCAAGAATGGTTACCTTCAGTTCAAGACAACCGTTGCAGTTTTCGAAAACTATCCCAATGTTTCTAGGAAGAGGACAGGGAATTGTTCCGCTACCTCTGCTTAAAGTAAGAGAATGCAGACGTCGAGCCAAAAGAAAAGGAATACATCACCAACAAAATAGGTGGCAGAGAAACTCGCTGGATAGATCGTCTCTACTCAAGGATTGAAAGTGAACTTGCGCGATCCGAAAAACAGAAACCCTTGGTAACATCAACGTCAGCTTCAAAGTTTGAGGAACAACCCCATCGGTTTCAAGTCAACGAAGTCGATTCTCAGCTCATCAAAAATTGTAAACGTCAACTACGCAGTCCAAAGTAAGCTTTATGAATAACTGCAACCCAGATCAGGGTCAGAGCAGACAGAACCAACCAGTGCAGTTTTGGCCAAGAAACGGAACATCGAGCTGGATGCCAACAGGGTCAGTCGCTCAAGATGGGTTAATCAATCAGCCAGGTCAAAGTCAGAAAGAAGCCGCGGAAGTCTGCAAGCCAGTTCAACACCACCCACACCCTGCTTTCTTTCTAGCCATCCCCGAATCTCGGGACGAGATTCCTGTAAGGGGGGTAGATTTGTCACACCCCGATTTTCGATCGGGATTAAAAATTACCTAATAATACATTTTCCAGAAATTAAATAAAAATCAAAAGCAATTTAAACAAGTGAAATTAGCAAGGAAATTAAAATTTTCCTTTAAAAATCATGGCCGGAAATATTTTTGTAATATTCTCTGTGCCTTAAAGTACTCTCCAAAATTTTTCGTGAATTTTTGGAGCTAAAGAAATAATTTTAAAGTCACAAAGTTCATTTAACTGATTAAATAAAAAAAAACAAATTAAAAATGTCCCCTTTTTGTTTTGGGCCGTTTCCGGCCCAAAACTTCTCTCTCTCCCGCGGCCCACGCGGCCTCTTCCCTCTTCGGCCCAGCGACCCGAGCCGCCGCGGCCTCTTCCCTCCTCGGCCCAAGGCGGCCCAAGGCCGCACCCCCCCGCCGCCTCCGCGTCCCTCCTCCTCTCGGGCCGGCCCGAGGCCGTGGCCCAAGGCCGCCCGAGAGCCGCCGCTGCCTCCTTCCGCCCCGGGCCACCGACAGGTGGGGCCCGCGCTCGCCCGTCGTCGCGCCGCCTGGCCGCCACCGCGCTCGCGCCGCCGCAAACCCCGGCGGGATTCCCGCCGCGCCGCCCTTTTATTTTTACCCCCGAGGCCTCCTCCTCGTTTTCCCCTTTGCCGCCGCCCCCAAAACCCTAACCCTAGCGCCGCTCCGCCGCCGCCGTTTTCCGCCGCCGTCTTCGCCGCCGGTAAGCGCCGCCGCCTTTTCCTTCTCCCCTCTCCCGGCCGCGCCGTCGCTGCCGTGCGCGCCTCCCGCGCCGCCGTCGCCCGTGCGCTCCCGCACCGTCCCGTGCGCCGCCGCCTCCCGCGCGCCGCCGCGCCGCCGCCTCCCGCGCCGAACCCTAGCGCCGCCGCGCGCCATGGCCGGCTCGGCCGAGCCCGAGCCCGGCCGCTCGGCCGCCCGCGCGCCTCAGCCGTCGGATCGGCCACTCGGGCCGATCCCGGCCGCTCGCTCCCGCCCCGCGTGGCCGCCACGTGGGTGCCGCGTGGCTGCCGCGTCGGCGCCACGTGTGCGCCACGTGGAGCGCAGCCGCCGCCGCCGCGGCTGACGTCAGCCCTAGCGGCTGACGTCAGCCCTAGCCGCCCGCCCGGGCCGTAGAGGCCGCACCCGGGCCGGCCCACCTCCCTCTCGGCCCAGCAGCCCCTTGGGCCAACCCTCTCCCTTCTCGCGAAAAGTCTGTTTTGCGTCCCCCTCCCTTTTTCTCAGGCCGGCCCATCACCCCGTTCGGTCCGTTTGGCCCATCTCCTTGTAAAAGTCTAATCTTGGTCCCTCGTCTCTTTGGGCCGCCGGCCTATTATCCTTTCTCCACACAAAAGTCTACTTTTCGTCCCTCGGCCCTTTTAACTTTTTCCCGAGAAAGTCCAGCTCATCTCCTCAAGTCCAGTTTACCTCCCTCTCAGCCTAATTTTCCCTTTCCCCTGCAAGTCCATTCCGCCTCCTTTTTCTCTCTTGTTCGCCGACACGTGGGCCCCTTTGTTTACTCCAATCCACACCCGGACCACGTGGCCGCCCGCGGCTTCGCCACGTTGGCGTCCACGTCGGCGCTACCTTCTCCCTTTCGTCCGCCGTGGTCGCCACGTCGGTGCCACGTGGTGCTTTTCCACCGTGGACTGTCCGCCCTTGACCCGTTGACACGTGGGACCCGCCGTTCCGGCGCCGTTTCCCTTTGATGATGTCAGCGTAGTCCTTTCCTTTGCAAAATTAATTAATAATTGCGCAATAAATCGATTTAATTTCCAGAAATTCATTTAAATGGCTCAAAACTTCTAAAATTCATATCTAATTCATACGAACTCCAAATTGAGCCATTCAACTTGCAAAATTCATCTAAAATTGAGCTCTACATGTTTGTTTACTTTTTATGTACTGTTTACTTGGTTTTTATTAGAGTTTTTCCTCGTTTTGCGTGCCAGCGTGTAGATTCCGTCGTTTCGGGAGTTTGCGCTCGCGAGGAAAAGAGTTCGGAAGATTGTTTGAAGAAGCAAGGCAAGTCACACATTCCCCTTGAGCATGTTGTACCTATTTTACGAAATGTTTTACGTTTGCAAATAAAGTGCATGTTTTGCTAATTACATGGGAATAGGGTTTACCTATCCGTTCGCTTGTGCCATGTTTACTTGTTAACCGTCCTTTGTTAACCTTGGGTGATAATCTGACTAGCGTGAGTCACTTATGTTGACTTTGCTAGAATTATATATGCTTAGCCATGCTTAATTACCACTAGCTCATTTAATGGGATAATTACACTGTTTACAATTAGCTTCTAACGAGCAGTTCGCTCGAGACACCCGACCATGTTTTATTGGTCGTAATTATCCAACTAAAATATGACTTAATGGTGGGCTGTGGGTGCATGGTTTTGCTGGTCGCACCCATGGCAATTAAGGACCGGTTCATGGGAAACCCTGGAAGAATAACAGTGCTTACCACAAGCAAGAATGGGCAACTGCTGGACTCGTAGTATAGCTCTTTCCTAGCCGACGCTCCCCGGAAAGGGTGGGCGTGATGGAGTCGGTTCGGCCGGGGATATACCGGTTGACCGGCTGCCGGATTCACCAAGGCACGAGGGGGGGCTGCCCACTGCCTTTTGAGGGGTGGGGGCGAAACCTGCGGTGTGGTGCGCTTGGTTAGGAGGAGTTATGCGAAAGGTCTTGTCACGATTTCCCCCTTTGCAGTATCGTGGTGATACTTCGGGGCATGGTAACATGTGTGGAATCGTGTCTTGTGGGTACAGTTGCGCACCTCTGATCAGAGTAAAACTATTCGAATAGCCGTGCCCGCGGTTATGGGCGATCAACCAGATTCACCGTGATTAGTCCCACATGCTTAATTAATTTGACTTAATGAACTGGTGTAGTTCAGGTGGAATGGTTGGGCCTGTTCAACGTGGTTGTAGCGTTGTTCAGTGGAGATTTAATATTGCTTTAATTAAACAACTGTTTTACTGTTTTAAAATATAAAGGTTTTCAACCGCTTTTCTGCAAATAGCCACAAGCCTCCCTTTGTCTCCCCTGTGCATGTTTGCATCATTGGTGTGGCTTGTTGAGTACGGTGGTTGTACTCAATCTTGCTATTTTTCCCCTTTTTCAGAAGTTTAGTACTTCTGAGTTGAAGATGAAGTTAGAGGACCAAGGCTCAGACCCCAGTTGAGTTTGCCTGTGGAGTGGAGCTGAAGCCCCGCTAGGATCGTCTCTTTCCGCTGCTGTTTTCTTTTTGGTGTGAGGACTAAGTGCCTCTGTTGTAAGTATTTATCGCTTTATTTACGTTTGGATCTGTTTATTGATTTGTCGTTTTGTGTACCCTGGTTGATGCCTGGACAGGGACTTAATACACAAAATGGTCTGGAAATTTGGGAAAATTTCCGGGCGTGACAAGTTGGTATCAGAGCCATCTCGACTGTAGGTCAAGCCAAACCGTCAAACCCCTAAGGACAAGTTTTGCGAAAACCTTATCTGCGAAAATGTCTCTTCTCTCCCTCAGGAGTTCTCTGCAAAATGGTTTATCAAATTTCTTTCCTTTCCTCTCCAACTCTCTAGCTGTTAAGCCTGGAGCACAAACTAAAAGCTTCGCAAAAGACAAGCCAAGAGTCGAGCTTCAAGCCAGAAGGGCAAGTTGAGTGGTCCCAGGTCGACGTCTCTCGAGGTTCGAGCGAAGTTTTCTTGGAGCTTACCTAAACCCAATCCTTCCCAGAAGAGTAGTATCGGTAGCCGGTAGATCGTGTGTTGTTTGCTGTGTGCAGGTGTATGGTTTACATCAGTGGTGGGGATGTGACCATACTAGGTTGTTTGCCTAATCAACTTGAACATTAAAAGTGTACTCACATCAGATCAGTAGCTGAGTGGGTTAAGGTCTTGCCTTGAGTTCAACCAATCTCTTTTCCCTCCTCTACCTGCAACAGATGGTCAACGTCAGAGAAAATGGCAGTGGATCAGGATCGCAAGAGTTTCGTGGAGTAATCCCAAGCAACCCCATGGACAATTCGCCTCCACCATTCGGGGACCCAACCCTAGCACAAGTGGTGGCTAACCAGACGCAAATACTGGCTATGATGATGCAGCAGATGCAACGACAGTATCAGCAACATCAGATGCAAGCTCCGATACAAGCCCAGAGTCTGAATCAGAGCCAAAGTCGGTATTTTCCAATACAAGCACCTATGCCTCCTACCGGTATACTACTAAGATCCCACCAGACGAATGCACCTCCATCACTCTCATACCGGAGAGAAGCTAATGTTATTTGTGAGGATTGTGAGGAACAAGGTCATCATGCGATAAATTGTCCCTGGAACGTGTATACCAGGACACCAATTGACGATAAAGCACAATGCCCAAGAGAAGAGAAACGTCCAAGTCAACTTGCCTACAGGAACTATGGTGCGCCACCATCAAACTCTAAGAAGAGGAAGACATTAGTATGGAAGATGGACGATGGTAGGAACCTGACCATCACTGGTTCAGAATTTACTCCAGAAGATGCGGCAAAGATACCTAGGCGTCTAAGAGGAAATACCTTTCATGGTGCCCGTCAGCTAACTCAACACCTTAGGCTGTATGGTCCGCCTAAGCCCGGTACGGATGGATTCGAAGAAGTGTCCTCTGATGATGATGATGAAGATGATGGTGAGATCCTTAAAGGTGAAAAAGAAATGGAGTTCAAAGCATGTACTAGATGCGGAGAAATTGGACATATTACTAACGCATGTTCCTACACTTGTCCCTGTGGTGAAGACACCCACTCGCCAGATGAATGCCCTACAAGGAAGATCACATGTTTCTTGTGTGAGGGAACAGATCATGTGCCTAAGAACTGCCAACTGGATGTGGTCCCAGCTAAGATCAAGGAAGATCAAAGGACGCCCCTCCAACCTGTTCGTCAATCTATGACAGTCGCGAGCAACATCACCGCTCCTGATCTCCAATCAGCTCCAATTCCGGTTGACACTATTAGCAGTAGCAGGAGTGCTACCAACAAGGTTCACGAGTCTCCACTCACCCCTGTCTCAGTTGTGAGTGTGCAGCCCCAAGAGGATAAGCAGTGTGATCAACCCAGAGTAAACTGTTACAACTGCCTTCAGCTAGGACATTACCTTAATAAGTGTCCATTCCCGAGACCAAAGAAATTAGTCCATCGTTGTTTCAACTGTGGAGATGCAAGCCATTTATCCGATGGTTGTTCAATGCCAAAACGTCAATACCTTCAAGGTACCGGCCCTGTCTGCGATACCCTAACTTCCCCAATTGCCTCGGCCTCGGCACAGCAGGGTCAAATCCAGCGAAGGAGTGATAAAAAGAAAAGTGAAACCAACCGTCACCTGAATGTGCAACCCCCACCACGGCGAATCATTGTTAAGGCTACCAAAAGGAAGTCTCCAGTTTCATCGGCAATCGTCCCAAAGCTACAGAGCCAGTCACAGCAAGGCAAGCAATGCCAGGACAACGACAACCTGCTCCAACCGCAAGAAGATGGAACAATCCGTCCACAGCAACCTCAGCAAGAGTCCCCAGCACCAGTTCACGTGGCGGATAACAAACCAAGCAATGCACCCCGTGTTGCTCCGATCCCGATGGCCAGCAACCAATTGCAGATTGGCGACATCTCACGCAAGGAGGTCCTACCAACCGCAGCTACCAAGAAGGTTGTCATCTTTCCAAGGAATGTCTGCAAGAAAAGCAGTGTTACCGTTGAAACACCAGATAGTAAGCGAGGACAGATCAAGACAAACCAGCCTGAATCACAGAAGTAAAGTCCGCACTAGTCAAGGCTTGCAACGGTTTACAAGTGTTTGTTCTTCAAGTGTTTTTCCATGTACGTAGAAACTTCATCGCAGTTATGTAATAAAAGAAGGATTATCGAATAAAGTATATGTCAGGCAGTTTTTCCCTTTTCGTATGGCTCATCTCGTTTATCCAAAAGGTGGATTCACTTGTGTACCTGTCAATGTCATAAGGTACCCAGAAGTCTTGTGGCAGTCAGGTAATAAGAAGGGAATATTGAGTAATTCAATCCGCGTTTGGATTGTCAAGATGAATTATGACAGGTGGAGATGTGCATCTAACAACGTCACTAAGAAACCTAGAGTTTCTTTTACCAGCTCATTACAATTTGGTCAGACTCTCAAGACGTAATCGCTAGCCGGGAAAAGAAAATAATCAATCCAGGAAATGACAAGTCGGTCAAGTTGGTCAGACCATAGTCACACTCGACATGATGAGGCCTTTTTGAAGGACAGTATAAGTGGCACCTCAATAAAATGAGAAGAATGATGAAATATTTGGTAGTGACAAGTTGACAAGTTGACAAGTTGGCGTCAGAGAAAAATATCCATCCTCCCAATCTTAGAGGTCCCCAAGAGAACAGTAGATGCAACTGCACCCTAGTGGTGAATAAGGATCAAGAATGGTTACCTTCAGTTCAAGACAACCGTTGCAGTTTTCGAAAACTGTCCCAGTGTTTCTAGGAAGACGACAAGGAATTGTTCCGCCACCTCTGTTTAAAGTAAGAGAATGCAGACGTCGAGCTAAAAGAAAAGGAATACATCACCAACAAAATAGGTGGCAGAGAAACTTGCTGGATAGATCGTCTCTACTCAAGGATTGAAAGAGAACTTGTGCGATCCGAAAAACAGAAACCCTTGGTAACATCAACGTCAGTTTCAAAGTTTGAGGAACAACCCCACCGGTTTCAAGTCAACGAAGTCGATTCTCAGCTCATCAAAAATTGTAAACGTCGACTACGCAGTCCAAAGTAAGCTTTATGAATAACTGCAACCCAAATCAGGGTCAGAGCAGAGAGAACCAACCAGTGCAGTTTTGGCCAAGAAACGGAACATCGAGCTGGATGCCAACAGGGTCAGTCGCTCAAGATGGGTTAATCAATCAGCTAGGTCAAAGTCAGAAAGAAGCCGTGGAAGTCTGCAAGCCAGTCCAACCCTGCCCTCGCCAGCTTGCTTTCTAGCCAACCCCGAATCTCGGGACGAGATTCCTGTAAGGGGGGTAGATTTGTCACGCCCCGATTTTTGATCGGGATTAAAAATTTCCTAATAATACATTTTCCAGAAATTTAATAAAAATCAAAAGCAATATAAACAAGTGAAATTAGCAAGGAAATCAAAAATTTCCTTTAAAAATCATGGCCGGAAATA
>BDMV01000001.1:1794989-1844581 GCA_008326285.1 Oryza officinalis | reverse complement strand
CACTAAGTATGAAAAGAAACGCAAGACCTAGACAATCATGCCCTTGACTGATTTTCAGGGTGGTGGATACCTTAGCCAATCTAATCTAGCAAGGCAATTTAGTCAATACCGGCATAAACCCTAAAGCGAATCTCGGCCGATAAGACTAAATCGAGAAGCCGAACCAGATTGACTAAGATATATGATAATAGGTGCTTACGTTGTTGAGATCAGAACGACGAAGCCCTAGCCCCGACAACGCAGGCAGCCATAACGAGACTTACCCCTCGTGAGAAGGGCATGAACTCGCCGAAGAAGACGAAAAGTAAAGGTTGGCGATGCGCCGAAGTTGTATTGATCGTGAGATAAAAATTACATGAACTACGGGCTTACATATTTATACCCATAGGCTAACAAAAATCCTAACAGAATACAACTCAAACTTTCCTAAAGATAAAAGGAAAAAGATAAAGTCCTTGCCGGACACTAACACACTTTCCTAAAGATAAAACAGAAAACTAACAAACTCTTCCTAATTAAGAGATACAAGCCGCATCCTCCTCAAACTCGGTCTTCTCTGGATAAGATCTTCCCGAATCTAACAAGAATCCGACTGCTATTGGTGGTTGGTTTGAGATAACCCCCATCGGCCGATGTAGAACTCTAGGCCGATACTAGCTTTGAGCCGATATAGATCCTGGGCCGATGAGGACTTCGGGGCTTACCAAATTCTGGTGTTAACAACCAATGAATGCAAGATCTTCAGACAACAGATCCAATCGGCTATCGAACAAGGCAGAATTAAGATCGATGACGCCAAGAAGCCGATGAAGATAGAAGGACACCCGTTCCCAATCAACATGGTGCGGGCAGACAGGGCCGATGGTGGTGGCCAGCGGACCGGCAAGCGACCTTATCAGACCTCTGAGGGCCTGCTCAGAAAGTACCAGCGGAGGCAGGAAGAACAAGCTCAAGACTACGCCGATCAAGACAACTCTTACGACCCACATTGGGAGTGCGAGTTTTTCCGGTTCTGCTGGACTGAGGGGATGAGGTTGCCATCCATCCAGGAGTGCCCTACGTGCAATGAGGCAAAAGACTCCTATCAGGGCAGCTCAAGCAGGCAAGCGCATCGGCCGGCCAAGCAAAGAAAATCTGTGCATGAAAGGCTGGGGCCGATGCGCCAAGAGCAACAGATTGAAGCCAAGGAGCAGATCCAGAACCCCCAATGGTGCCCAAGCGATGTATTCAGCAAGACACAAAAACGGCGGGTTCAGAGACTAAGAAGGAAGGAACAAATCCAAGAACAACGGGCGACAATGGCCCATCGGCCGACCAAGACCAAGAAAGAGTGGAGGATAAAATCCACGGTGGTCACGGCCGATGAGGCCACCTCTGATACAGCTCGGGCTTCTGCGGCTTCAAAAGGTAAAGGAGTGGCATCGGCGTCTGTTAACATGGTTTTTATTCTACCAGCAGAATACAGCGTGCAGGCGACCGATGAAGCAATGGCCGGCGACGAACAATCTTCGGCTAGACTACAGTTGTCACCAGACCAAGCCATATTCGACAAGCCAGCTGACGACAACCACAGGCACCTGCGGCCGTTATACATCAAGGGATTTATCAACGGGCGGCCGATGACGAAGATGCTGGTCGATGGCGGCGCGGCGGTCAATTTGATGCTATACACAACCTTCAGGAAGCTTGGAAAAGTACCTGAAGACCTTATCAAGACCAACATGGTGTTAAAAGACTTTGGTGGCAACGCTTCTGAGGCGAAGGGGGTGCTCAACGTGGAACTAACTGTGGGCAGCAAGACGAAACCCACAACCTTCTTTGTCTTCGATGGAAAGGGTTCCTACAGCTTGTTGTTGGGATGAGACTGGATCCATGCAAACTGTTGCATCCCTTCAACAATGCATCAATGTTTGATACAATGGCAAGGGGACCAGGTCGAGATCGTGCAGGCCGATCGGTCAGTACACGTGGCCAATGCCGATCTCGCAGTTTGGGAGATGGAGGGAATCGATTGCTTGTCTGGGCGAGTCTGGGACGCCGATTTCCTCAAAGTAACTGATTGCGATATCGAGACGATTGAAGATCAAGACAAGCAGTTGCTTTAACAAAGATGTGCCATCCACTGTCCAAGACGAACAAGCTAGTCCCTACACAGACGATGCAGTGGATGAGTTAGATGGAAAATTGGGACAAGGCTTTACGTCAGCCGATCAGCTCGAGGAAGTTGATATAGGAATAGGTGATAAGCCTAGGCCGACGTATGTAAGTACAAACCTAACAAAAGAATATAAGCATAATTTGATAAATCTTTTGAAAGAATTCATAGATTGTTTTGCATGGGACTACCATGAGATGCCAGGATTAAGCCGATCGATCGTGGAACATCGGCTACCTATCAAACCAGGCTATCGGCCATTCAAACAAGCTCCTAGGAGATTTAAGGCTGATATGAATGAAACTATCAAAGCAGAGATCACAAGACTTTACGACGCTAACTTTATCAGACCCTGCCGATATGCGGAGTGGGTTTCCAACATAGTTCCAGTGTTAAAGAAAAATGGCAAGCTTAGGGTATGCATCGACTTCAGAGATTTGAATAAGGCAACACCAAAAGATGAGTACCCTATGCCGCTGGCCGATTTGCTGGTAGATGCCGCGTCTGGACACAAAATCATCAGTTTCATGGATGGGAACGTAGGCTACAACCAGATTTTCATGGCCAAGGAGGATATTCACAAAACAGCCTTCTGGTGTCCGGGTGCAATCGGCCTGTACGAGTGGGTTGTTATGACCTTTGGCTTGAAAAACGCTGAAGCTACTTATCAGAGGGCTATGAATTATATTTTTCATGATCTTATCGGCTCACTGATCGAGGTTTACATTGATGACGTCGTCGTAAAGTCCAAGGAGTACGATATGCACTTGGCCGATTTACGCAAGGTACTAGAAAGGGCAAGGAAATATGGTTTAAAGATGAACCCTAACAAGTGTGCCTTTGGCGTATCGGCCGGTCAGTTTCTGGGTTTCTTGGTCCATGAAAGAGGTATTGAGATCACGTAGAAGAATATTGATGCCATAAAAAATATCAAGCCTCCAACAAACAAAACCAAGTTACAATCTCTGCTCGGGAAGATCAACTTCGTCCGGCGTTTCATATCAAACCTGTCAGGCAGAATAGAGCCATTCTCTCTGACGGAGCGTGAAACTCCTCACCGGGAGACCGCGCGGGCCCCCCTTTGCCGGTTCGGCCGGGGGTGCTAAGTGAGTTTCTTCGCCCTAGATCGGAAGAGAGTCAGCGAGAGAGGAAACACGCAAGACGCGGGCGACGTAGACAGGTTCGGGCCGCTGAGAAGCGTAACACCCTACTCCTGTGTTCTGGTGGATCTGAGGGTCCCCCCCAATACAAAGGGAATTCCCCTCCCTTTTCCTAGGCCTGGGCCTCCTTTTATCTGATCAGGGGTCACCACATGGGCCTCAAGTTGCCTAAGAAAAGAAACATTCTTTTTACAATCAGGGCTAGTCTACAGCCGGAAGTGACCTCTGACAAGCACGGTGCACGCCTTCTGCCCCGCTCGCCAGCTCTCCGGTGGACGCCCGTTTCAACCTTCATTCAATGGCCGGCGACTTTCTTGCTACGCCTGCGCTGAAATCTGGATTGGATCTGACCGGGACTGACATACCAACTCCAGGAGTTAGCACGCCGGCTCCGGCTAGGGACGAGAGCCAGGAGGCTCCCATCATTCCGACGGGACGGGGCGAGGCGTGCCATCGGCCGCCTGTCGCCACCTAATCCGCGATCTGACCGGTCTGTGACCGGTCACACACCGCGACTGGTCACGGACCGGATAAGCGCGCGCTGCGCCGCATTAAATGCGGCGTGGTGCGCTCGCCTGACCCGCTATAAATGCGGTTAGGTGAGCCTTGTTGTGCTCACCTAACCCGCACACGTAGCGCCAAGATCACGGGGGGTCGGGACGCCCCAGCCCTCGGGGCCGAAACGGGAGCGGCCCGACCCCTCGGGGAGACAGAGGAAGGGGCGGCCACGTCACCCCCCGGGCCCGACCCCCCCGAGGGGGTCGGGACACGTGGAGGACCGCGACTACCCAAGCCTCTAGTCATGACACCCCCGGTCCCATGTCACCGACACTCTCCATTATTAAAGATAAAGGACGATCAGGAGTTCGTATGGGGTGATAGGCAATAGAAAGCGCTGGACGATATCAAAGAATATTTAAGTTCTCCCCCAGTCTTAATCCCTCCACGGAAAGGGATTCCATTCAGGCTGTACCTATCGGCTGATGAGAAATCCATCGGCTCAGTCTTGGTTCAAGACATTGATGGCAAGGAATGAGCTATTTTTTATCTCAGCAGGGGGTTGCTAGATGCCGAGACAAGGTACACGCCGGTGGAGAAATTATGTCTGTGCTTATATTTTTCATGTACTAAGTTAAGGCATTATTTACTTTCCAATCAATGCATTGTGGTCAGTAAGGCCGATGTGATGAAATACATGCTATCGGCCCCTGTTTTAAAAGGAAGAATTGGGAAGTGGATTTTTGCTCTATCAGAGTTTGACCTCAGATATGAATCGGCCAAAGCAATCAAAGGACAAGCCCTGGCCGATTTCATTGTTCAACACCGGGATGATTCAGTCGCATATGCAGATATCGTACCATGGACGCTGTATTTTGATGGATCTGTCTGCCGACACGGATGCGGTATCGGCCTGGTCATTATATCCCCTCGGGGGGCAAGCTTTGAGTTTGCTTTTACTATCAAGCCTTATTATACCAACAATCAAGCAGAGTATGAAGCGGTACTTAAAGGTTTGCAGTTATTACAAGAGGTCGAGACCGATTCCGTCGAGATCATTGGTGATTCACAGCTGGTAATTAATCAACTTTCTGGAGAGTATGAATGCAAAGATGATATTCTCAAAGTCTACAATGAAGAATGCAAGGTGTTGCTCCAAGCGTTCAAGATGGTGACGATGAGACATATACCCAGGAAGCAAAACTTCGAGGCCAATGATCTGGCTCAGGGGGCATCGGGATACAGGCCGATGGTCAAGGATGTACGGGTTCAAATCGCTGCCGTGGACGCCGACGATTGGAGACTTGCTATCATTGATTATTTGAAGAATCCTTCCCAGTCGGCGTCATGACAAATGAAATACAAAGTGTTGCAGTATGTCCTGTTAGATGATGACTTATAGCATCGGACGGTTGATGGTGTCTTGCTCAAGTGCCTAGGTCATGCGGAGGCCAAAGTGGTTATGAGCGAGGTCCATGAAGGGATTTGTGGAACACATCAATCGGCCCATAAAATGAGGTGGCTCTTAAAGCGTGTTGGATATTTTTGGCCGACAATGCTAGAGGATTGTTTCAAGTATTATAAAGGATGTCAAGATTGTCAGAAATTTGGAGCAATTCAGCGCGCACCGGCATCGGCTATGCATCCAATCATAAAGCCGTGGCCGTTTCGTGGATGGGGAATAGATATGATCTGTCAGATTAACCCGCCATCACGCAAGGGACACAAATATATCTTAGTGGCTACAGATTACTTTACAAAGTGGGTTGAGGCCGTTCCCCTTAAGAAGGTTGATTCCAAGGATGCGATTCAGTTTGTCAAAGAATATATCATATATTGGTTTGGGATACCTCAGACAATAACCACCGATCAGGGATCAATCTTCGTGTCCGATGAGTTCGTCCAGTTTGCCGACAGCATGGGCATTAAATTATTAAATTCTTCTCCGTATTACGCGCAAGCTAATGGGCAGGCAGAGGCTTCTAATAAGACTTTAATCAAGCTGATCAAGAGAAAGATCGACGAACAGCCAAGGCAATGGCACACTACGCTGGCCGATTCCCTTTCGGCGTATCGGATGGCTTGTCATGGTGCGATTCAAGTGCTTCCGTATCAGTTGGTTTATGGACATGAAGCTGTGCTGCCATGGGAAACCAACATCGGCTCAAGAAGGATTGCTTTGCAAGACGACTTGACAGCCGATGAGTACCATAATCTTATGGTCGATGAGTTAGATGACTTGGCGCATGTCCGATTACGGGCATTAGAAAAGATTAAACGTGATAAAGACAGAGTGGCTCGTCATTATAACAAAAAGGTTGTTGCCAAGTCATTTGAGGAAGGGGATCTTGTATGGAAGCTAATAATGCCGATTGGTTCCAGAGATAATAAATTCGGCAAGTGGTCACCTAATTGGGAAGGTCCTTTTCAGATTCATCGATGTGTCCCTCACAATGCTTATTTGCTTAAGGGGCTAGATGGTGAGATTTATGGACGAGCTCTTAATGGCAAGTACTTAAAGAAATATTATCCTAGCGTCTGGATTGATTCATGATCGGCCCCTCAGCCGATTTATGATAACAGCCGATGTGCTATGCATCGTCTCTAGATGGCCGATATATACTATCGTCCTTAGTTCAAATTTTACAACATGAGCCCTCATCTTCTAAAATTTGGGGGGCATATATATATATGACTTTTTGCAGAATTTTTGCAGAATTTTTCGGAATTTCAAGGAATTTTTCAGACTTGGCCTTTTTCAGATTGAGATCGACTTCGGCTGCTTGGCCGATGAGATTGATTGTAATAAGGGGATATCCGTTTGTACGATGGACTTCACAAAAATTTTTTAAGCTGGAATGTCTTCAGATCCATTTAGACCAAATTCGGCTGCTTAGCCGATGAGATTTGTGTTTATACAATATAAAGACAAAATATGTTACATCACCCGATGAAATCTGCAATAGCTGTGATGGCTCTACGGCGAATCTGCTCGATATCTTCTATGACTTGGGCGTCATCGGCCGTCGACCCTGGGATTGGCTTCAATGATTTGCTCAGGGTCGCAAGGTACTTGGCCGATGCCTTTAACTTTGCCGTTTGGTCTTCTATAGCCTTGGGTGATGCAGCTATCCCGGCCTGGACTTCTTGGATTTCCTTGCGAGTTGCTTCTAGCTTGGAGATGAGGTCTGCTTCGAGGCGTTGGAGTTCTTCAAGTCTGTTCTTCAAGACAATCGGCTCCACAGCTAGCTCATCCAATCTGGTCTTGTCAGAATTGACTTGAGCCTTGCTAGCGGATAGGGCCGATTCCAGGCTTTCGCGTTCCCGCCTCTCCGCAATCCTTTCTTTAGCTTTCTGAAGCTTGAAGCGATATTGTTCCAAGAAGATGGCCGGTGTTAGGGTCTCCATCAGATCTTCGGGCAGTTGGTCTTGAATTTCTTGTACCCTGACTCTGATGGAAGTACAATCCTCCACCAAGAACTCTAGCGAGGATTCCAGCCGATTGGCAATGTCGGCTAGCTGGTTCTTTAGCTCGTCGGAGATTGATGTCTTGGCTATGGCAGGAGGCTCCTTGTCCTCGTCATCCAGGAACTGGCCGATGTCAAAAGAGAACATATCGGCTAGGCTCTGCGAAATATCAGTATAAGCCAAGATCAGCTTAGTCAAGCAAGAATAGGCGAAAAAGGGATCAGAGTAATCCTGGTTACCTGTGTTGGAGCATCAGCGGTGCTTGCATCGGCTTCCTTTTGCTGTGATGAAACAGTAGGCGAGGGGACTGGCCGATGTGGTGCAGGTGATGGAGCTCTTGGCTGGAGAAAAGCAAGAAATTGATGAACAGATCTATGTTGCTAGAGGTACAATGTAAACTTAACTCTTACCGAAGCAATCGGCGAGGGTGGCGGAGAAGGAGAAGGGGTCCTCAATCGGGCTTTAGCTCGTTCACGCTTCTGTAAGGTTGCCTTTTTAGTCCTGGGCAGCGGAGCTTTTTGAGTCCGTTCTTTCAACAAGGATGACGCGACGACCTGTAAGGAATTAAAATGTAACATACTAATAAAAGAAGATTGCATAGATTCAAGAAGGGAAACGTGTTACCTTGCGGACTGCGTGCCTTGTTTTCCTTGGCTGGGCAGTGCTGACTTGGTCATCGGCCGATGGAATTGTAGTGGTTTCGGCCGATGGTTCCGCAATGGTCTCGGCCGTTGGGTTCTCTTCTTCAGGCGCATCGGCGGTTGTTGCATCAATTTCTTCCTCCATCACTTGTTCATCAAGGAATTCTTCCATGGAGGGATCTAGGTCTTCGAGATCGGCTTGGTCACCAGTTTTGGCTTTCTTGCTGGATTTTTGGGATTTGCCTTTTGCTGGAGCCTTCCTCTTGGGGTTTTCCTTGGTCATCGGCCCTTGAAGTAGTGATGATATCTTTGGGGCGGTAAGGCCGATGATTGATTCCAGGATGGTTGATCCTGATGGAGCCACAGCTTGAGCATAACAAATTCTTTGTCCGCTGCTGCTCATAGATGGGATCGGCTCGTCTGGGACTTGAGGGCTGATACCCTGGATGAGCTCTGTCACGTAGAATCTGGCCAATTGATGGAAAATGTGAGCAGCCCATTCTTGCCACCATGCTTGGAAGCTGATATGTACAAAGGGGCTCAGATGCAATCGGTTGCAGTCACCCAGGTTTGGGGTTTCAATTTCTAGTGCCTTGCTCATGATCAACCCTGACGACACTATGCCCCTGCTCTCTAGGAGTCTTTGGAAGTATAATTAATGGGGAGTTGTCCGAGCCCGCACTGTCTAGCAGCTACCATGGGGTTATAGAATTCATAGGACAGGCTGGTGCTTCTTCCTTGAAATATGCCTACTGGGAGCAGGCATGGGGTGATGCCGATCATAAATGACTCTCGGGATTCCATGTCATCATTTATCAGGTTCAACTGCAGATCGTCAGGGAGTTCAAAATCCTGATCCGAGAGGTAGAGGCACATATCCATCTTAATTGATGGGGGTCCGGTGTAGAATTGAATGAACCAAGTAGACAGGTCTTCGGCTGATTGATCCGCTCCGGGATAGACAGAGGCCGCCTCTCCAAAAGACATGCATCTTCTGGTTCTATGGTCTTCATGATCAGCATACTTTGATGGGAAACGGGAGTCTGATAGTGGAGGCCGATCAGCCATGGTGTTGGTATGAATGGTTAGCCAGAGCTGAATAAACCACCATGGTCCTCCGTGAGCCATAGTCTGCTTCAACATTAAATCTTGAGTGGAGACATGAAGCAGCCGATAGACAGCTCCCAAGAGGTATCGGCCAAGGGGGATTTGTTTCTTGTCGATCAGAGTTTGGGCCAAATGTTGGCAATTGGTAGTAGGGCCACAGGTCGATCCGCAGAAGACAAATCGTTCCAACCACAGCGTCAAGAAGGCCACATGTTCCCTTTCCGAGATTGATCCTTGTTCCATGTGTTCAGAAACATACCCAGACCAGCCTCCAATCTTCTTGGTTTTCAGTTTGTGGCTATTGTTAGTCAGGAGGCTGAAGGGATTGATCTCGGATTGGATATCTAGTCCTGTTAGCATCTTGACGTCGATTAAAGTTGGGGTCATCGGACCTTGCTTGAACAAGAACGCGTTCAAGGTGCTAGACCAGAAATAGGTGGCCGCCGACATGAGTGGCTCGTTTTTCTTGGTATTGGCCAGGGACAAAGTAATACATTGGCCAATTCCTATTTCGTCCCAATGGACCTGTTTGGCTGCAGCGATTCTCTTATGCCAGGTTCTGTATCCGTTGAGTTTTGATGGCCAGGATCTGAAAGTGTGTTTCTATGAGGAGACGTTGGGTTTGGCTTGTTTGAAGGGGATTCTGTCTGTCTCAGCATTAATCAGCCAGGTTGGGTCGCAATTGCCCATGGGGCCTAGCAGGAATCTGTGTGATTTGTCATTGGTGGGGATCAAGATTTGGTTTTTGAAAACCTATGGCGTAAGAACAACGATGAAAGTATAAGACCCGGGGGGCAGAAAGTGAAAACCTTAATTTGAAGAACTTGGCAAGAAAACGAAAATGTGAGGGGATTAACTTACCACGAGGATTTCGGAGGCGTAGAACGGAGCGGAAGCCATTGTTATCATCGACGAAATTGCCGTGGAAAGGGTTGATGCCGATGGGATGCCGAGGGGTCGCCGGAGTTGAAGAGCGTGTGTGGTTGCTAAATCGGCGGCAGAGAGTTGCGAATCTGGATCTGTGCGGTTTTCAGACAAACCCTAATGAGGAAGTCGATGGGTTCTTCGGGGTTAATTCCGCCACATTATATAATGAAGCGAAATTGGGGGGCATGTGTTAACAGTGGATTTTCGTAATCGACCCGGAGAAGGAGGAGGAAACCGAAGCGGAGACAAAGAGCTAAGTTGGAGTCGAACCATGTCTCGTATCGGACATGGTCAGCGTATCGGACTCAATGAAGCGTTGGCAGGAAGGCTGTATCGGCCGATTCGGATTTGTATGGTTATTGGTCGATAGAGATTGGAAGTTGACAAAGTCAGCGTGGGCTTGGTTTGGGCTCAGGATAAGCTTCAAGGAAGTTGCCAAATAGAGATAAGGCTCGGTTTTAGGCAATTGTATCTTGTAAATCAAGTAGGTTTAGATCTAATCTGTGGCAAAAGTCTGCCGCAAAGACTTGTTGTTTGTTAGAGATAAGATCGTGTCCTACATGGACCCTGTTGTAATCTCGGGTATAAATATCCCGATAGTTTGTACATAGAATCACACACAACTCAATACAACAAACCAGTTTCAATCTACTTCGGCGCATCGCTAACCCTCGCAAGAGGTTGATTTCGACGAGTTCTTGCTTCCCGGAGCAGAGGTAAGAACTTGTTCCCGACGATCTGCATCGTCGGGGCTAGCGTGTCGCTTTAGACACGTTAAGCCTCGATGATGTGATCGTCGTTTATCATGTTCTAGCTAATCTTGACGTGGCTTTCTAATTCCATCTTACCAGCGGTTAACTCGTTTTAGGGTTTATTGCCGACAACGATTGGATTGGTTTGCTTTTTTAGATTATCTAAGGCATCTACCATCCCCAAAAGCAATCGATGGCTTGATTTTCTTTGTGTTAAGTTTCGATTCACACTTTGAGTTGCTATCAACCTTAGTCCTGTTTTGAGATCTAACACAAAGCCTGCTTTCGATTGTAATTAAGGATATAACTTGGGTTTCAGCCAGTTTTATCTGATACACGTGTTTATTATAATGTTTTCATGTGTATCTGTCATCTACATAAATGTTTTCTCGTTCTGACGTGCTAGACTTGTGGCTGTTGGAGCAGCTGGCGTCGGTGATCGATTGGTAGGGAGCCTTTCGTACCGACAAGAATCAATCGATACAATTTCACTGCTCCAGCCGGATGAGACGCACTTTCTCGTCCGTGTCGTTGAGAAGCACTCACCTAGTTGTTTCCGAAAGTCTTAAAATAAAATCGAATGTGGAAAATAACTAACTCTCCTTTGAAGCCTGCATCAAACACTTAATTCCCTTGACTTGCTGAGTACTCTCGTACTCACCCTTGCTCTATATAATTAAACCCCCCAGTTCTCGAAGACGAAGAAGTGGACCCTGCTGAAGAGGAGTTCTTCCAGGAGCAAGCAGACTACGAGCAGTAGTAGGGTTTCGGCCTTTCCCCAAGGCTTTGCTTGTAGCTTAGGGCCAGTCTTCACCGTTTGCGCTTCCGCCTTTTTTTATTGCTGTTGTGAACTCGGGTTCTGTCCGCAGTTCCAACCTTAATTGTAATTCTACTCTCAATAAAGAGACCGCTGTTGTTGTGATATTCAATTTTCCTGTTGTACCAGCGCTATTTCCTGGGACTGGTACAGGTATACATGTTAATTTGGATCACCTTATTCTAGCCTCCGTTCGGGGCTAGTTTGGGGCGTGACACCATGCCTGCTCCCAGTAGGCATATTCCAAGGCAGAAGCACCAGCTTATCATATGAGTTCTACAATCCAATGGTGGCTGCCAGACAATGTGGGCTTGGACAACTTCCTGTCAGCCTACACTTCCATCGGCTGTTAGAAAGCAGGGGCACGGTTTCATCGGCGTTGATCATGAGCAAAGTCCTGGAGACCGACATCCCAACCTTGGGCGCCTGCGACCGATTGTTGTTGAGTGCCTTTATTCATTTCAGCTTCCAAACGTGGTGGCATGAGTGGGCTACTCATATCTTCCATCAATCGGCCAGATTTTACTTAACAGAGCTTGTTGATAATATCAGCCCTCAAGTCCCTGATGCCCCAGCTCCAAGTGTCAGCAATAGCGGACAAAGAATAACTTATGCCCTAGTCCTGGCTCCATCAGGAAAAACTGTCATGGAATCAACTATCGGCCTTACTGCTCCAAAAGTGTCATCACTGCTCCAAGGGCTGATAATCAAAGAAACCACCAAGAGGAAAGCGCTGGCCAAGGACAAAGCTCAAAAACCCAGTAAAAAGTCTAAGCCCAACGACTCGGCCGATCTCGACAAGCTGGATCCCTCCATAGAAGAATTCCTAGACAACCAAGTGATGGAGGAAGAAGTCGATGCAGCAGCCGCTGAAATGCTTGAAGATCAGAATCCATCGGCCACCACTACTGAACAGCCATCGGCCAAACCAACCGAAAAGCCATCGGTCGATGAGCCGACTGAGGATCCATCGGCCACAACCATTGCAGAGCCACCGGCCGATGATCAATCTGACGCCGCCCAACCCAAGAGAATTAGACACGCAGTCGGCAAGGTTAGTGTAATTTTCCTTATCTATTTCTTCAATTCTATTTTACTGGTCGATTATAACTTGATTTTTGCATATCATTGCATCATCCCTTATTAAGGAGAGAACTCAATCGGTCCCATTACCAAGAACAAAGAAAGCTACTATGAAGAGACGTGGACAACTCAAGGCCCGATTGAGAACTCCATCTTCTTCTCCACCACCTTCTCTAGTTGCCTCGGTAAGCGTTGATCTACTTGCCTCATCTTTTTTGCCAATAATGTATACCTGATCATTGTATTCTTGCCTTTCTCTTTAGCCACAAGCTCCATCGCCTGCCCCGCATCGGCCAACCTCTTCGCCTGCCGTTTCAGAACAACAAAAAGAGGCCGATGTAACCACAGCCGATGTCTCATCTCAGGTAACCTAGGCCATTTTGAATCTCTTGCCGATTTTACTTTGACTGAGTTAACCATGTCTCATTTTGATGACTGTAGACTTTAGCCGGTATGTTTACTTTTGACATCGGCCAATTCCTTGATGATGAAGACAAAGAGCCACCCAGCACAACCAAGCCGTCAATTTCCGAAGAACTAAAGGGCCAGCTATCTGACATCGCCAATCGGCTGGAGGCATTTATAGAATCCCTGGTGGAGAATTGCAATCCAATCAAGAGCAGGGTACAAGAAATCCAAGATCAATTGCATGAAGAACTGATGGAAATATTAACTCCAGTCATATTCTTGGAGCAATACCACTTCAAGCTTCACAAGGCCAAAGAAAGAATTGCAGAGAGGCAGGAGAGCGAAGGCTTGGAATCGGCTGTTTCTGCCAGCAAAGCTCAAGTAAATGCTGACAAAACCAAATTGGACGAGCTGGTCGTTGAGCCGATTGCCTTGAGTAAAAAGCTTGAAGAACTCCGTCGCCTTGAAGCAGACCTGTTGATGAAGCTAGAAGCAACCCGTGAAGAAATTAGAGAAGATGAGGTCAAGATAGCTGCCTCCTCGAAGGCGATAGAAGACCAGACGGCAAAGCTAAAAGCATCGGCCAAATATCTTGCAACCCTGAGTAGATCGTTGAAACCAATTCCAGGGTCATCGGCCGATGATGCCCAAACAATAGATGATATTGATCAAATCCATCGCAAGGCCATTGCAGCTATCTAGAACTTCATAAACTGATGTAATATACTTTTATCTTCTCCTTGTAAAAAGTTAACCTCGTTTTTTATTAATATATACCTCATCGGCCGATCAGCCGAATACGATTGACTACCTCGTCCTAGTCATATAAATCACAAGATTCATCTGAAAAATCCATCCGAAAAAATTTTAAAGTCCACAAATTTGTATTTGTAATCCATTCGATATCCATTTGAAGAATTGCTGAGGAGTTTGACAGAGTGTCATTGCCAAGCCGGTACAAGATTCTTGACTTTTCCAAATTTTCAGGGCAAGACAATGTCTCCACATACGAGCATATCAGCCGATTTCTAGCTCAATGTGGTGAGGCATTGGCTGTGGAGGCGTTGTGGGTGAGATTTTTCCCCTTATCTTTGTCAGGATCAGCATTCACTTGGTTTTCCTCTCTGCGCTGCAATTCTATCAGAGGATGGGTAGACCTAGAAAAACAGTTTCCTCGATATTTCTTCAATGGTGTACAAGAAAAGAAGCTGTCCGATCTTACCGCCATCAGGCAAAGAGTTGACGAATCGGTCCCGGACTGCATTCAATGATTTAGAGATGTTAGAAACAGGTGCTATAGCCTCAGCTTGACCGATTCCCAGCTGGCCGATTTGGCGTTCCAGGGGCTACTCGGGCCGATACGAGAAAGGTTCTCGTCGCAAGATTTTGAAAGTCTAGCTCAGCTAGCACAGAGAGTATCGGCCCATGAGCAAAGGTTCCAGGAGGCAAGAAAGTTTGTAAAGAAAGTCAACAGCGTCTATCAATACGCCTCCGATGAAGATGAGGATGTTGATGCTGAAGTCGATTTGGCCGAATGGGCCCGGATGAAGAAGCCAACGACATGTCAATGGATCAAGAAGGGCGACAAAGAAGAGAAATTCGACTTCGACATCAACAAAGCCGACAAGATATTTGACCTACTACTGCAAGAGAAGCAGATACAGTTGCCAGTAGGTCATGTGTTGCCATCGGCTGAAGAGATAAAGAAAAGGAGATATTGCAAGTGGCACAACACGTACTCCCATCATACAAACGAATGCAAAATCTTTTGACAACAGATACAGTCGGCCATCGAACAAGGCATGATCAAGTTTGATGAAACCAAAAGGCCGATGAAGATCGAAGGACACCCGTTCCTAGTTAACATGGTGCGGGCTGACAGGGCCGATAACGATGCCTATTGGACCAAGAAGCGACCCCATCAAACTTCAGAAGGCCTCATCAAGAAATACCAGCGGAGGCATGAAGAGCAAGCACAAGACTATTCTGACCAAGATAAGTCCTATGATCCTCATTGGGAGTGCGAGTTCTTCCGATTTTGTTGGAACGAAGGGATGAGGTTGCCGAGGATGCAAGAGTGTCCTGCATGCAACGATACGGAGGAATCTTACCAAGGCAGTTCAAGCAGACAGGCGCATCGGCCGGTCAAGCAGAAGAAACCCGTACACGAGAGGCTGGGGCTGATGCACCATGACCGTCGGACAGAAGATGATGAGCAAGTCCAAAACCCTCAATGGTGTCCAGGTGATTTATTTAGCAAAACCCAGAAGCGAAGGGTCCAGAGGTTAAGGCAGAAGGAAAAGATCCAGGAGCAGCAGGCAGCGATCACCCATCGGCCTACTAAAACCAGAAAAGAATGGAAGATAAAGTCTACAGTGGTAGAGGCCGATGAGGATCACACAAAATCGACTCAAGCTCCTGCGTCTACAAAACGTAAAAACATAGCATCGGCTTCTGTTAACATGGTTTTTCTATTGCCAGCAGAGTATAGTATACAGATGGCCGATGAAGTAGTAGCCGATGACGAGATGGAGCAATCTTCGGCTAAGCTACAGTTGTCACCAGAGCAGGCCGTGTTCGACAAGCCAGCCGACACTAGCTATAGGCACCTCCAGCCGTTGTACATCAAGGGATTGTTAACAGCAGATTTTCGTAATCGGCCCGGAGAAGGGAGAGGAAACCAGCGCGGATAGAAGGGCTGGATTGGAGTCAGACCAGGTCTTGTATCGGACTCGGTGGGCGTATCGGACTGGGAGAGGCGCTACCAGGAAGAGCGTATCGGCCGATACGGATTCAATATGGTCATCGGCCGATAGAGGCTGGAAATAGACAGAGTCAGCGTGGGCTTGGTCTGGGCTCGAGATAAACTTCAAGGTGGTTGCCAAATAGAGATAAGGCTCGGTTTTAGGCAATTGTATGTTGTAAATTAAGTAGGTTTAGATCTAATTTTTGGCAAGAGTCTGCCGCAAAGACTTATTTGTTAATTAGAGATAAGATCGTGTTCTACACGTACCGTGTTGTAATCTCGGGTATAAATATCCCGGTAGTTTGTACATAGACTCCCTCTGAATCAATCACACAATCAACCAAGTTTAATCTACCTTCGGCGCATCGCCAACCCTCGCAAGAGGTTAACTCCCGACGAGTTCTTGCTTCCCCAGAGCAGAGGTAAGAACTCGTACCCGATGATCTACATCGTCGGGGCTAACGTGTCGCTTTAGGCACGTTAAGCCCTGGCGATGTGATCGTCGTTTATCGTGTGTTAGCTAATCTTGATGCGGCTTTCTAATTCTATCTCGCCAGCGGCTAACTCGTTTTAGGGTTTATTGCCGACGACGATTGAATTAGCTTGCTCGTCTAGATTATCTAAGGTATCTACCATCCCCAAAAGCGATCGACGACTTGATTTTCTTTATGTTAATTCCCGATCTACACTCTGAGTTGCTATCGACCTTAGTCGTGTTTTGAGGTTTAACTCAAAGCCTGTTGTCCGATCGTAATTAAGGATAGCACCGGGGTTTCAGCCGGTCTTACCTAATGCATGTGATCAGCTATGTTCTTGCATGTATTTGCCACTTATACAGGCGGATCGGTGAATATAAGCATATCGGTTATGGGGTATTCTCAGGATTTCTCTATGATTGGTGTATTTATATTGGTCGATTGACTTGTATAAGTTTGCACTAGAGTATTAGCTAGTGTATTTATCTTTGTGCAATCCTCATCGGCCGATTCCAGTAATTTGCTATAAACACATTAATATGGGCCGATGGGATTAGTTCTATTTTATCAGTTTTATCATATTAGTACCTCAAGTAAGCCGATATAGCTTTGCCCTATCGGCTAGGCCCCCACGATGCAACATCGGCCTATCGGCCGATCGGCCATCATTTCTCACATGGTTTACTTGTTTATTCTTGTTGATTACAGATCAAATCAACTGGCACGCCCTACACGCACCTAGGCAAGCCATTGGACCTGTACTGGAGTTAAGCAGACCTCCCAGGCCGTCGTGGAAACGTGGAACCCGCTTTCTTGTTGGGCGGATCAAAATTCTACGCCAACAGGGATACGTCAATGGGTGGCCGATGACGAAGATGTTGGTCGACGGCGGTGCGGCAGTGAATTTGATGCCATATACAACTTTCAGGAAGCTTGGAAAAATACCTGAAGATCTAATCAAGACGAACATGGTGTTAAAAGATTTTGGCGGCAACGCGTCCGAAGCAAAAGGGGTGTTGAATGTGGAGCTTACAGTTGGCAACAAGACAATCCCTACCACCTTCTTCGTCTTTGATGGAAAGGGTTCCTACAGCCTGTTGTTGGGGCGAGATTGGATCCACGCAAATTGTTGCGTCCCTTCGACAATGCATCAATGCCTTATTCAGTGGCAAGGGGACCAAGTCGAGATCCTGCAGGCCGATAGATCAGTACATGTGGCCAGTGCCGATCTTGCAGTTTGAGAGATGGAAGGAATCGATTGCTTGTCCGGACGAACTTGGGAAGCCGATTTCCTGAAGGTAACTGACTGTGATATTGAGCCGATCGAAGATGGAGACAAGCAGTTACTTTGACGAAGGCATAACATCGACAAGCCAAGATGAACCAGCTAGTCCCTACACAGAAGATGCGGTGGATGAATTAGATGGGAAATTGGGACAAGGCTTCACGTCGGCCGATGAACTTGAAGAAGTGGACATCGGGATAGGTGATAGGCCTAGGCCGACGTATGTAAGTGCCAACTTACCAGCGGAGTATAAGATTAAATTGGTACATCTTTTGAAAGAATTTATAGATTTTTTTGCATGGGAATATCATGAGATACTAGGATTAAGCCGATCGATCGTAGAACATCGGCTACCTATAAAACCAGGCTATCGGCCATTTAAACAAGCTCCCAGGAGAATTAAGGCCGATATGCATGAAGCTATTAAGGCAGAGATTACAAGGCTCTACGACGCCAATTTTATCAGACCCTGCCGATATGCGGAGTGGATTTCCAATATAGTACCAGTGTTGAAGAAGAACGGCAAGCTCAGGGTATGCATCAATTTCAGAGATTTAAACAAAGCAACACCAAAAGATGAGTACCCTATGCCGATAGCAGATTTGCTAGTTGATGTTGCATCTGGACACAAAATCATCAGCTTTATGGATGGAAATGCAGGCTATAACCAAATTTTCATGGCTGAAGAGGATATTCACAAGACAGCTTTCAGGTGTCCGGGGGCAATCGGCTTATATGAGTGGGTCGTCATGACATTTGGTTTAAAGAATGCTGGAGCTACCTATCAGAGGGCAATGAATTATATTTTTTCACGACCTTATTGGCTCCTTGATTGAGATCTACATTGACGATGTGGTTGTGAAATCAAAAGAGTACGATGATCATTTGGCCGATTTACGCAAGGTACTGGAAAGAGCAAGAAAATATGGTCTAAAGATGAACCCTAACAAGTGTGCTTTTGGCGTATCGGCCGGTCAGTTTTTGGGTTTCTTGGTCCACGAGAGAGGAATCGAGATTACACAGAAGAACATCGATGCCATAAAAAGATCAAGCCTCCTGGAGAACAAGACCAAGTTACAGTCTCTGATTGGGAAAATCAACTTCGTTCGGCGTTTTATATCAAACCTGTCAGGCAGAATAGAGCCATTCACTCCATTATTGAAGATGAAGGATGACCAAGAATTTATATGGGGTGATAAGCAGCAAAAGGCGTTGGACAATATCAAGGAATATCTAAGTTCCCCATCAGTTTTAATTTCTCCACAGAAAGGAATCCCATTCAAATTGTACCTGTCGGCCGATGAGAAGTCTATCGGCTCTGTTTTGGTTCAGGAAATGAATGGCAAAGAAAGAGCTATTTTCTATCTCAGCAGAAGATTGTTGGATGTTGAAACAAGGTACACGCCAGTGGAGAGGTTATGTTTATGCCTATATTTTTCATGTATTAAATTGAGGCATTATTTACTTTTCAATGAGTGCATTGTGGTAAGTAAGGCTGATGTGGTAAAATATATGCTATCAGCCCCTGTGTTGAAAGAGAGAATTGGGAAGTGGATTTTTGTCTTGTGAGAGTTTGACCTTAGGTATGAATCAGCCAAAGCGATCAAAGGACAAGCCCTGACCAATTTCATTGTTCGACATCGAGATGATTCAATCACATATTCAGATATTGTGCCATGGACACTGTATTTTGACGGATCTGTTTGCAGACATGGATGCGGTATCGGCCTAGTCATCATATCCCCTCGGGGGGCAAGCTTCGAGTTTGCGTTTACTATCAAGCCCTATTATACTAACAACCAAGCAGAATACGAAGCTGTTCTCAAGGGTTTGCAGTTGTTGCAAGAGGTCGAGGCCGATTCTGTAGAAATTATTGGTGATTCACAATTGGTGATTAATCAGCTTTCTGGGAAGTATGAGTGCAGGAATGATATTCTAAGGGTCTACAATGAAGAGTGCAGGGAATTGTTAAAAGCTTTCAAGATTGTGACGATGAGGCATATACCCCGGAAGCAGAATTTCGAAGCCAATGATTTAGCTCAGGGAGCATCAAGATACAGGCCGATGGTGAAAGATGTTGAGATTAGAATCGCTACCGTGGATGCCAATGACTGGAGGTTCGCTATCATCGAGTATTTGAGAAATCCTTCTCAATCGGCGTCACGAAAGGTGAAGTATAAAGTTCTACACTATGTCTTGCTCGATGATGATCTATACTATCGGACGATTGATGGTGTCTTACTAAGGTGTTTGAGTTTAGAAGAAGCCAAAGTTGTCATGAGCGAGGTTCACGAAGCAATTTGTGGAACACATCAATCGGCCCATAAAATGCGATGACTTTTGAAGCGTGTTGGATATTTTTGGCCGACAATGCTAGAGGATTGTTTCAGGTACTATAAAGGGTGTCAAGATTGTCAGAAGTTTGGAACAATTCAGAGAGCTCCGGCGTCGGCTATGCATCCAATCATAAAGCCATGGCCGTTTCGTGGATGTGGATGGGGTATAGATATGATCGGACACATTAATCCACCATCAAGCAAAGGACACAAGTACATTTTAGCGGCTACAGATTACTTCAAAAAGTGGGTTGAGGCCTTCCCTTTAAAAAGGTTGACTCCAAGGATGCCATTCAGTTTGTTAAGGAGCATATTATATATCGATTTGGACTTCCACAGACGTTAATTGACAGATCAGGGATCAATTTTCGTGTCCGATGAGTTTGTTGAGTTTGCTGACAGCATGGGCATCAAGTTGTTGAATTCTTCTCCATATTACGCGCAAGCTAATGGGTAGGCAGAAGCTTCTAACAAGAGTTTAATCAAGTTGATCAAGAGAAAGATTGATGAACAGTCGAGACAGTGGCATACAACACTGGCCGATTGTCTTTGGGCGTATCGGATGGCTTGTCATGGTGCAACTCAAGTGCCGCCTTATCAGTTGGTTTATGGGCATGAAGCTGTGCTCCGTGGGAGACCAACATCGGCTCAAGAAGGATTGCATTGCAAGACAACTTGACAGCCGATGAGTACCACAATCTCATGGTTGATGAGTTAATGATTTGGCACACATACGATTGCGGGCTTTGGAAAAAATCAAGCGAGATAAAGATCGAGTTGCTCGTCATTATAACAAAAATGTTGTGGCCAAATCATTTGACGAAGGGGATCTTGTGTGGAAATTGATATTGCCGATTGGTTCCAGAGACAACAGATTTGGCAAGTGGTCGCCCAATTAGGAAGGTCCTTTTCAAATTCATCGATGCGTTCCTCACAATGCATATTTATTTAAAGGGTTAGACGGAGCAGTTTTTGGCAGAGCGCTTAATGGCAAATATTTAAAGAAATATTACCCAAGTATTTGGATCTACTCATGATCGGCTTGCTAGCCGATTAATGAAATAGCCGATGTGAGATACATCGCCTTTAGATGGCCGATATATACTATCGCCCTTAGTTCAAATTTTACAACATGAGCCCTCATCTTCCAAAATTTGGGGGGCATATACATACTCTAGGTATGAGTGCCGATATATTGTGGCATTCTCCTTGGGCTTTAAACTGAATTGATCACGCATCACTTCGGCTATCATATCGGCCCAATGCCCTTGAGTGACCCCTGCGGGCTGGTGCGGAAGTTCTTGGTGGTAAGGTGTTGACGCCAAATCCGTACCGCCTATGCAGATCCGGCGCGCGGACACACGAAGGCCTGGGAGATCTGCTTAGCTCCAGTGCAGGTCCTAAAATTAATGAAGCGCGGGCGTGCCAGTCAGTTTGATCCTGCCACTGACAAGATATGCAAAACAGCAGAACAGAAGGTCTATCGGCCGATAGGCCGATAGGGCAAAAACGTATCGGCCGATAGGCCGATAGCCAAAACAATAGATCGACCGATGATGATATAGCAATGTGATATAGCATAATCCAAATATAAAATAAACATTGATCTGAAGATTAAAGCACACATCGGCCGAAGGTCCGATGGCATAAACTCTCAATAAGCAGATAAACAATAAACGCTCTGTTGTCATCGGCCAGATCCAATCTATATGTAAAACTCTTGGGCCGATGCAACGTCCAGATAACTCACCGGCTGAAACCCCGATGAAACCCTTATTGGCAGTCAACAAGCAGGCTAGGGATTACGGTTCTAATCACGACTTAGTAGGTCAAACCGAACTGATGCAGCACTAAGTATGAAAAGAAACGCAAGCAAGACCTAGACAATCAAGCCCTCGACTGATTTTTGGGGTGGTGGATACCTTAGCCAATCTAATCTAGCAAGGCGATTTAGTCGATACCGGCAAAAACCCTAAAGCGAATCTCGGCCCATAAGACTAAATCGAGAAGCCGAACCAGATTGACTAAGATATTTGATAGTAGGTGCTTACGTTGACAAGATCAGAACGTCGAAGCCCTAGCGCCGATAGCGCAGACAGCCATAACGAGACTTACCCCTCATGGAAAGGGCATGAACTCGTCGAAGAAGACGAAAAGTAAAAAGGTTGGCGATGCGCCGAAGTTGTATTGATCGTGAGATGATTTTACATGAACCTTGGGCTTACATATTTATACCCATAGACTAACAAAGATCCTAACAGATTACGACTCAAACTTTTCTAAAGATAAAACAGAAAACTAACAAACTCTTCCTAATTAAGAGATACAAGCCGCATCCTTCTTGAACTCGGTCTTCTTTGGATAAGATCTTCCCGAATCTAACAAGAATCCGACTGCTGAAAATATGGATAACTCCTATCGGCCGCTTGTAGACCTCCACAGCCGATACAGACTTTGAGGCCGATATTTACTCTGAGCCGATACACAAACTAGGCCGATGATGACTTTGGGTTTACCAAATTCTGGTGTTAACATAAGGCTGTTGGAAACTTTCCGACCGATATTGCCTAGGAGAGTTTGGCTGAAAGTGATGATTCAAATTTGGCGTATCATACTGCCCCGTGGAATACTACTGATAGCCTTGCGGTGTGTTGTAGGCAGCCACCTGTGGAGGATTGATTGGTATGGGGAATTGAGCTTGCCCGGCCGATGTTGGATTGGCAGAGGCTTGTTGCGTCGGCTCAACCATCGGCTGATGCAAGGCTGCTGGAGCTTGTCTCCCCTCGTCCATTGCGCCAATTGGTCTTCTGTGATGTGCTGGGGGCTTCCTCCCTCCTGTTTCGTCAAGACCAACGGCATGGTCGACACTGGTTGGGCCGATGGAGGTGGGATCGGCGCTGTCGGCTGTGGAGCCATACTCAGGTCAGTCCTTAAGGTCCGATATGGAGGGAATTTATTGTCAGGTAGGAAGATCGGCCCTTGAGGCTTGTGCTGGTGAATGGAACTATCTAGTATCGACTTAACTGTATTGGTCAACGTGTTCACCAGGACACCAGATTGATTGATTAGCACTGAGTGAACCGCGGAGTCGATGCGGTCTTGTAGCGTCGGCGCAGCGCAGTGAGCATCGTCTTCGGTTTTGACATCTTGATCTTGGGCTGCCGCCGATGTGCTAGCTCCGTCCCCAGGGCTCGGCATTATCACCTTGGATTGTTGAACGATGGTGCCTTGCCGAGTCCTGGAGTATGTCTGCAGGTTCATGTTCTGGAACTGCTCGATTAACTTTGCCATCTCAGCCTTTTGCTCCTTGCTGAGTTGATCGGCGGTCACCGAGACAACGTTTTCTTCTGAAATTTCGCTCTGCTTGGACATCTTGGGGTGAACTTGTTGACGGTGTGAACCTTCTTTTTTGTCCCACTGGGCGTGCCACAAGTGTGTTGGCGCAGAATTTCGACCCACCCTTAGTGTCAAAGCGGGTTCCACGTTACCACGGCGGCCTGGGAGATCTGCTTAACTGCAGTGCAGGTCCAATGGCTTGCCTAGGTGTGTTTAGGGCGTGCCAGTTGATTTGATCTGCAATCAACAATAATAAACAAGTAAACCATGTCAGCAAACGATGGCCGATCGGCCAGTAGGCCGATGTCGCATCGTGAAAGCCCAGCTGATAAGGCAAGGCTGTATCGGCCTACTTGAGGTTATAATGAAACAAGATTAATGTACAGATCTATTCCCATCGGCCTTCATCAATAGGTCTGTGTCGATTTGACGACATCGGCCGATGAGGGATACAGGAAGTAAATGCACTAGTTAATACTCTAGTGTAAACCTGTACAAGCCGATCGGCCGATATAAATATACTGATCACAGAGAAATCTTGAGAATACTCTGTGATAAATACAATTATATCTGTCGATCCACTCATACAAGTGGCAAACACATATAAAAAACATAAAGTAATCATATGTATTAGGTAAGACCGGCTGAAACCCCGGCACTATCCTTAATTACGATCGAAAACAGGCTTTGAGTTATATCTCAAAACACGACTAGGGTCGATAGCAACACAAAGTGTGAGTCAAGAATTAACACAAAGACAATAAAGCCGTCGATCGCTTTTGGGGATGGTAGATGCCTTGAAGGATCTAGATAAACAAACTAATTCGACCATCATCGGCAACAAACCCTAAAGCGAGCTTACCGCTGGTGAGATAGAATTAGCATGCCATATTAAGATCATCCAAGACATGATAGACGACGATCACGTCGCCAGGGCTTAACGTGTCTAGAACGACACGCTAGCCCCGACGACATAGATCGTCGGGTACGAGTTCTTACCTCTGCTCTGGGGAAGCAAGAACTTGCCGAAAATCAACCTCTTACGAGGGTTGGCGATGCGCCGAAAGTAGATTGAACTGTAATATTTTTGATTGTCGAATTGAGAGAGAGCTTCTAAGTACAAACTACCAGGATATTTATACCCGTGATTTACAACATTGTCCATATAGGACACGATTTTATCTATAACTAACAAACAAGTCCTCATGACGGACTCTTTCCATAGATTAGATTGAAACTAATTTAACTTCCTAATTAAGAGATACAATTGCCTAAAATCGGGCCTTATCCCTACTTGGCAATCTCCTTTGAAGCTTGACTCAGGCCCAAACCAAGCCCGTTCTGCCTCCATCGGCTTCCTGCTTCCATCAGCCGATGGCCGCATTGAACCCACATCGGCCGATACAGTCCCTCTACTGGCGCTCCAGTTGGTCCGAAGCACCGCTGAGTCCGATACGGAACTGGGTCCGATACTCGACTTGGTCCGATAGCGTGACCGATTCAACTCGAATCGCTTCTTCTTCTCTGTGTCGGTTTTCTCTTTCTTCTCCGAGTAGATTGCGAAAACCTAGTGTTAATACTTGCGCTTTGGGCTTTTCTGTCACCGCCACTTATCTGGGCCAGCGCTATCACATTTTTTAGGAACAGTGCCTTTCCTCTAGGAATACAAGTTCAGAGATATTCCACTAAAATCTTAAATTCATCGGCTCAGACTTCAGAAGTTCAGAGCTGCACACTGTACCTTTCATACCATAAATACTGGTTACCATTCAGTTTAATTGCTAGGTCTATAGTCATTAGAATAAGATCTTCTAGTTAACCTAAACACATTTAACCATGCATCTCCCTTGTTTATGTAGAGGCCGGGTTTTAATCCATTATCTAAAAAAACCTTGCATCTCAATCCATTATCTAAAAAAACTTACATCTCACAGGTGGTAAGCAAAACAAAGCGACAGCTAGTGTTACCCACAAATGATAAATTTGCAGTATAGTATCATTCAGTCCTCCAACTGTTTCTGCTCATCCTTGGCGCTTGCTCCTTCTCCCTTAACAAAAACAAAACAAAGATGTCTGTCAAACATTATGATTTAAAACTGATCTCAGCGTTATATATCTAGGCTAAATCTTGAATTATATTTTTTGAACACTTTTTAACTTGATGTGAGGGTACATCTATCAATTAAATCTGAACAAAAGTATAGTATAACAGTACAGTTTAGATAAAACCAGTAAAGTTATATACCTTGTGGTCCTGTAAGTATGCAGTGAAGCCGGTAGCAAGGAGATAGGGTGTCATCCACCGCAATTCGCCGTGTTGAGATATCTTTGTGAAAGACAGAACCTTATTTTTCAGAATGTCGAAGCGGATCATATAATTGGCTTTGGCCACCAGTTGGTCATTAACGACGACGATCCCGAATTCATCAACTTGAGCAGGTACCTGCTCGATATCATTCAGAACGGCATACATGACCCCGTCTTCGCTCGGGCTGAGCAGCGGTGAAACCGGCAAAACGTGTGGCAAACCTGTTTGCTTGAAGTTCTCACTCTCCCACATCTCTCCGACAGTCAATCCGGTGCTTAATTCCTCCTTCCACTCCTTGAAATCAGTGGACAATGCCCATGTCTTGAGCATCACCTCATTGGGGGACAAGAAATTTCACACCAGCCGACCAAGGAGACGAACTTGATGATGGCACCAGAGACGCAGGCCATGGAACGGTGGGCTGTTGGCATCATCTGATGCCGGAGTCTGTGATGGACACCGATGCAATGCCCAGCGGGCAACGGGATGAACCCTAACTTAGGGCCTGCCGGTGCCAAGATATCGTCACAGAAGAAGATGCCCTGCAGGAGATCAACCCAGCAGATGCGGCCGCCGTCCAAGGAGAAGGCGACGTCGATCTGGAATAAGTTGGTTGGATCTGGACCACATAGATGTGCAGGGAGAGGGAGCCGAGGAATTGATGACTTAACCCACTCGCCGACTCACATAGATGTGCAGAGTGCCACATAGAGGAGGTCCATGTCGCCGAATGCGGCAACAGCCAACGACGATACAGGCCACCAAGCTCCGACGACTACAACAAGCTCATGGAGGGGCCCTGCCTCTATCATCCCAACTCCAGGCACTCGGCCAAGGACTGCTGGCTCCTCAAGTAGTTCGCGCAGCGTCTCAATAAGGACGAGACGGCCGCATCGAAGGAGCCACACGAACCCCCCAAGGACGATGGCGGCGACAAGCCACCCGGCTTCCAGCACCCACACGCCGAGTTGAACCACATTTTCGGCGGTCCTGACGCCTACGAATCAAGATGCAAGCAGAAGCTGACGGAACACGAGATAAATACCGTCACCGACACACCGCAATATCTCCAGTGGTCCGAAACCACCATCACCTTCGACAGGTCTGACCACCTGTCACGCCCGGAAATTTTCCCAAATTTCCAGACCATTTTGTGTATTAAGCCCCTGTCCAGGCATCAACCAGGGTACACAAAACGACAAATCAATAAACAGATCCAAACGTAAATAAAACGATAAATACTTACAACAGAGGCACTTAGTCCTCACACCAAAAAGAAAACAGCAGCGGAAAGAGACGATCCTAGCGGGGCTTCAGCTCTACTCCACAGGCAAACTCAACTGAGGTCTGAGCCTTGGTCCTCTAACTTCATCTTCAACTCAGAAGTACTAAACTTCTGAAAAGGGGAAAAATAGCAAGATTGAGTACAACCACCGTACTCAACAAGCTACACCAAAGATGCAAACATGCATAGGGGAGACAAAGAGAGGCTTGTGGCTCTGTGCAGAAAAGCAGTTGAAAACCTTTACATTTTAAAACAGTAAAACAGTTGTTTAATTAAGGCAATATTAATTCTCCACTGAACAACGCTACAACCACATTAAACAGGCCCAACCATTCCACCTGAACTACACCAGTTCATTAAGTCAAATTATTAAAGATGGGACTAATCACGGTGAATCTGGTCGATCGCCCATAACCGCGGGCACGGCTATTCGAATAGTTTTACTCTGATCAGAGGTGCGCAACTGTACCCACAAGACACGATTCCACACATGTTACCATGCCCCGAAGTATCACCACGATACTGCAAAGGGGGAAATCGTGACAAGACCTTTCGCATAACTCCTCCTAACCAAGCGCACCACACCGCAGGTTTCGCCCCCACCCCTCAAAAGGCAGTGGGCAGCCCCCCCTCGTGCCTTGGTGAATCCGGCAGCTGGTCAACGGGTACACCCCCGCCGCACCAACTCCATCACGCCCACCCTTTCCGGGGAACGTCGGCTAGGAAAGAGCTATACTACGAGTCCAGCAGTTGCCCATTCTTGCATGTGGTAAGCACTGTTATTCTTCCAGGGTTTCCCATGAACCGGTCCTTAACTGCCATGGGTGCGACCAGCAAAAACCATGCACCCACAGCCCACCATTAGGTCATATTTTAGTTGGATAATTACGACCAATAAAACATGGTCGGGTGTCTCGAGCGAACTGCTCGTTAGAAGCTAATTGTAAACAATGTAATTATCCCATTAAATGAGCTAGTGGTAATTAAGCATGGCTAAGCATATATAATTCTAGCAAAGTCAACATAAGAGACTTAGGCTAGTCAAATTATCACCCACAGTTAACAAAGGACGGTATAACAAGTAAACATGGCTCAAGCAGACGGATAGGTAAACCCTATTCCCATGTAATTAGCAAAACATGCACTTTATTTGCAAATGGAAAACATTTCATAAAATAGGTACAACATGCTCAAGGGGTATGTGTGACTTGCCTTGCTTCTTCGAACAATCTTCCGAACTCTTTTCCTCGCGAGCGCGAACTTCCGAAATGGCGGAATCTACACGCTGGCACGCAAAATGAGGAAAAACTCTAATAAAAACCAAGTAAACAGTACATAAAAAGTAAACAAACATGTAGAGCTCAATTTTAGATGAATTTTGCAAGTTGAATGACTCAATTTGGAGTTCGTATGAATTAGATATGAATTTTAGAAGTTTTGAGCCATTTAAGTGATTTTCTGGAAATTAAAATGATTTATTGCGCAATTGTTAATTAATTTTGCAAAGGAAGGGCTACGCTGACATCATCAAAGGGAATCAGCGCCGGAACGGCGGGTCCCACGTGTCAACGGGTCAAGGGCGGACGGTCCACGCATGCACGGGTACGGACGCACCACGTGGCACTGACGTGACGCACACGGCGGACGGAAGGGAGAAGGTAGCGCCGACGTGGACGCCAACGCGGCGAAGCTGCGGGCGGCCACGTGGTCTGGGTGTGGACCGGATTAAACAAAGGGGGCCCACGTGTCGGCGACATAAAAGTCGGCGAACCGGGGAGGAAAAGGAGGTAAAATGGACTTTGCAGGGGAAATGGGAAAATTAGGCTGAGAGGGAGGTAAACTGGACTTGAGGAGGTGAACTGGGTCTTCTCGGAAAAAGTTAAAAGGGCCGAGGGACATAAAGTAGACTTTTGTGTGGAGAAAGGATAATAGACCGACGGCCCAATAGAGGAGAAAGGGCTGGGAGGGACGTTAGGTGGACTTTTGCGAGAGAGGATTAACGGGCTGACGGCCCAAAGAGACGAGGGACCAAGATTGGACTTTTACGAGGGAGATAAGCCAATCGGGCCAACGGCTGTTGGGCCGGGAGAGAGAGGTGGGCCGAACGGAGCGGCCTCTACGGCCTAGGCGGACGGCTAGGGTTCGGCCGAAACCATAGCCGACCCGGTGAGGGCACGGCGGCGGCGGTGTGGCGGCGTGCTGCCACCGGCGCGCAGGCGGCGGCGCACGGGCGACGGCGGCACGGGCGGCGCGTGCGGCGGCGGCCGGGAGGGGAAAAAAAGGGCGGCGGTGGAACTCACCGGCGGCGGAAGACGGCGGCGTCGGCGGCGGCGCTAGGGTTAGGGTTTGAGGGCGGCGGCGGCGGGGCAAACGAGGAAGAGGCCTCGGGGGGGAATAAATAGGGGGAGGGTGGCTAGGGCTCGGCGGCGCGGGCGGAAAACCCGCCGGGGTTTGCGGCGGCGCGAGCGCGGCGGCCGGCCGAGCGGCGACGACGGGTGGGCGCGGGCCCCACCTGTCGGTGGCCCGGGGCGGAGGGGGGGCGGCGCGGGCCTCGGGAGGCCTTGGGCCGGTCCGAGTGGGAGAGGAGGGGACGCGGGCCGCACGGGAAGGAGGGCGTGGGCCGCGGGGAGGAGAAGACGGTTTTCGGCCGGAAACGGCCCAAAACGAAAAAGAAGGTTTTTAAATTGTTTTTCTATTAATTTAATTGATTAAATGATCTTTGTGACTTTAAAATTATTTCTTGAGCTCCAAAAATTGACGAAAAATTTTGGAGAGTACTTTAGGGCTCGGGGAATATTACAAAAATATTTCCGGCCATGATTTTTGAAGGAAAATTTTAATTTCCTTGCTATTTCACTTGTTTAAATTGCTTTAAATTTTTATTAAATTTCTGGAAAATGTATTATTAGGTAATTTTTAATCCCGATCGAAAATCGGGGCGTGACACCACCCGAATCACTTGCCAAACCCGGGACGCTACCCGCTTGTCCTCAACCCCGTCGTCCGGGGAGTACGCCTCAAAAGGGTGCTCATCGACGACGGAAGCGCCCTCAACATCCTGTCCTCCAAGACATTCAAGGATATGGGCTTGCCGCACTCCATGCTTCGTCCTAGCTAGTCACCCTTCCACGGCGTCATCGCCGGCACCTCCTCGACACCACTCGGCCAAGTTACCCTGCCAGTTACTTTCGGCGACCCCGACAACTTCCGCACCAAGAACGGGGTGTTCGAGGTCAGAGACTTCGAGACAGCCTACCACGCCATCCTCGACAGGCCAGCCATGGCCAAGTTTATGGCCATCCCCCACTACGCCTACGCCATGATGAAGATGCCAGGTCCCAAGGGCATTATCTCCCTTCGAGCTGACCTCAAACAGTCCTTTGTCTGTGACAAGGAAAGCAGCGACGTGGCTCAGACAATCGAGACCTCACTGCAGCAACAAGCAATCGCCACAACCTCAGCTTCAAAGTCACTCGGTGAACCAGAACTTCCAGTCGCCAAAACTCCAAAGATCTTGCTGGACACCTCAGATGCGGCAACCAAAAAAGTCATCCTCGACCCAACGACGCCTGACAAGACCGCCATCATTGGCGATGACCTGAGCGACAAATAGGAAGACGCGCTCATCAACTTCCTCCAGGCCAACAAGGACATTTTTGCATGGAAGCCATCTGACATGCCTAGTGTCCCAAGGGAGGTTGCCGAGCACGCCCTACATGTACGTCCAAATGCCAAGCCAATCAAGCAGCGTCTGTGCCGTTTCGCTCCAGAGAGAAAAGAAATCATTAGAGCAGAATTAGCCAAGCTTTTAGCTGCCGGTTTTATGAAAGAGGTGTACCACCCGGATTGGTTAGCCAACCCGATCCTTGTAAGGAAAAAGAATAAACAGTAGCGTATGTGCGTTGATTACACCAATCTCAATAGGGCATGCCCTAAAGATCCCTTCGGGTTGCCACGAATTGATCAAGTGGTGGACTCGACAGCCGGATGCGAGCTCCTCTCCTTCCTCGACGCCTACTCGGGCTATCACCAGATCTGCCTGAAAGAAGATGACTGCCTCAAGACCTCCTTCATCACACCATTTGGCGCTTACTGTTACATCACCATGCCTTTTGGGCTCAAGAACGTCGACGTCACTTATCAGAGGATGATGCAAAGGTGCTTACACACCCAGCTGGGTCGCAACGTGGAGGCATACTCGACGACGTCGTCATCAACACCTGACCCAAGGAAGACCTCATTGCCGACCTGGAGGAAACCTTCGACAGCCTACGAGCGTTCAATATGAAGTTAAACCCTGGAAAATGCACTTTCGGCGTGCCCTCAGGGAAGTTACTCGGCTTCATATCCAGACTCGCTGCCGGTTCCCTACTCCGCTGCAACCGACCGCACCGACTTCCCCTACTCATCGGTGGTGGTGATGCCGCCGTTCATCGGCGAGTGGTGCGACATCGTCATCACCCTCAAGGACGGCACCAAGGTCGACCTCAGGAGCGTCCCCAGGTTCCGCGAGGTCACCGACTACTGCCGCTCCATGGCCGCCGCCAAGGGCTCCCTCGCTGGCAGCTCGTGAGGTTAGCTCTGCATAGACGGAGGCGATTGCTTTGCTCAACTGTACATTTCTTCTTCTTCTTCTTTTTTAATCGTGATGAGTCTAATTATTGAAGAACTGGGAAAGAAATCGAATATCTTTTGATCTTTTTTTCCCTTTTCATCTTGACAAACCTGATCAAAACACTCGCCGTTCCGGGCATGGTTGTGGGCCGTGGTAAGTCCGTAACGGAGCTGTGACTTACGTGCATGCCTAAGTTGACTCTCTTGAGCTTGATATGATATCCTGAACATGCATTGTTCAGGTGAGCAAAATTATACTTTAATGCACCAGTTTTGGAATTCAATCTCAAAGAAACTTGAAAACCCTGGTTGTTACTTCACTAAACAGATGTACTTATTTAAGGCATGAAGATTAACATCTTCACTTCAGTTCAATGATGGGTCATTGTGATTGACGATCAAATGGTCCACAGAGGACATGGTGTCTTTGATCCACCATGATTTCCATCAGGTTAAGCTTTGTCGTCTCTTCTTCTGAAATCTGAACTTTTTTATCTCCGCATTTGCTTCTGATGGTTTAAACTTTGGGTTTGTCACTGGATGGTCTGGTTCTTGATCATTTGGTCAGCAGGTACTTGGAAGTTTGCACATTTGGTACTGAATGTAGACTCAAAATAGGCTCTATATTTATGTTTGAAACTACCCAGTCCTAAAAATGCTTGTATTACATTACAACTATCCAATCCTAAAAATGCTTGTAATACATAATTTAGAAATTAAGATGGTTATTTCGATAGAAGGTGATGTCATCAGAATTGCTTCATGAAGTACTTGCAAAGCTATTTATCAATTCAATCTTATGCTTATTGTAAGCCAACAATCTTTTGATCATCAAAATGACTGGAAATATTATCTTTTTACTAAGTGCTGGGATTGAAGCAGGAGATATATATCCTTAACTTTATAATTGGATTATCTCAACAAGGCCGGCCTGCTGCTGGACTTATCTTTAGTTGTTTACTACAGCATGTTTGGAGGTTGGCCAAAATAGAGTTGTTGCTTTCACGATTATTATTATTATTATGCCATTGCCTTCAAGGTATGCATCATGTATAGCCTGATGAACGCTGACACCATATTGTTCACGTGACGTTGAATCAATATATTGCAGGGGCTCAGATTGGCGAGGTACATCGAAACAATTCAACAAGGATGATATAACAACTTACAAAATTTCTTTTTTTCCTACTTCCTATCAATGATATGCAGATGCTGATTAAATCAGTTGTTTGGCAGGAATTATCAAGTCACCGTGGTGCTTTGCAATGTCAAATGGCAGATGTCCAAAAGCGTCTCAGGTAAATAACTTGAGCTGTACATCGAATTATATAGTCTCATTGGATAAAAAATGCAGCAAATATGCATATATGTCTAAATTTTTCTATTCGGTGCCATATTCAGTAGTGGTTTGGTGGCATAAGATCTTAAAAGGCCCCCTTCTTAATACATATATATTGCATTGATGTCAGAAATCATTGTCGATTCTCACAGATAATAGGCAGAAAAGGGAATTAATTGAGTGACCCATATAACAACGTTACATGTCCTTCAGTTATTGGATCAACCACAGGAAGGTTAAGAATATTGACCTTATAAGAGGAATTTCGCTTAAGTTCTAAAAGAATATCTGAATCACATTGTAATTCATAAGGAATATACTATTTGTTAACCTTCTAATTCACTTTGGTTGATCATGTTGCCTGATTCACTACATAATATTTGGAGTGTTAATGCCAGTTCATATAGTGCTCTGCTATCACTATTGCCGTAGTGTATATACTGTTAATCAAAATAATTTCATTTTGCAACTTGTATATATATATCTCTACATGAGGACTTTGCAAAGCAACATCTGAGGGGCCTACAATGAGTTGTCGCTTGGGCAAGAAGTTTCAGTATCAAAATTCATAATATGTGCACTGCAGCTTTCAGGTTCAAATATTTGACCAAAGTACTGCCCTTGCCAGATTCAGAGGGCAAGCAGCTTATGAAGCCACGTCTTGTTTCATCGGAGGTGAGATTGAGCTAACATGATGATTTTATAGACTTCAGAAGCTGGCATGAACTGAACTTACTGACAAATGCTTAATGCAGAACTACCAGGGCTACTTCAGCACGAGGAAGCAGTCAACAAGCACAGGCTGGAAATGAGACTGTTAATCTAATTAAATCAAAAAAATAGTTCATGTTATGTCATTTATTTAGTGTAATTATAGTTTGTCCTTTTGTATGCTTATACTGCCATCGGCCATACCATTAGGATATGCATGTAAGAACTCAGAAGTGGTGTGCGACTGTCTGTTATCAATTGACAATCTATTGATTTTTTTAATAAAATAAGTGTATGGTAGATAAATGGCCTCTGATTTTGTTGGCGTAGAATTTCGACCCGTCTTGCAACCAAATGGGTTCCACGTTTCCACGGCGGCCTGGGAGATTTGCTTTACTCCAGTGTAGGTCCAAAGGCTTGCCTAGGTGCGTGTAGGGCGTGCCAGTTGATTTGATCTGCAATCAACAAGACAAACAAGTAAACCATGTTAGAAAACAATGGCCGATCGGTCGATAGGCCGATGTCGCATTGTCGTGGCCCAGCCGATAGGGCAAAGCTATATTGGCTTACTTGTGATAAAATAAGATTAAAGCATGAATCTAATCTTATCAGCCTTCATCGACATATTAATGTCAATTAATGGCATCGGCCGATAAGGGATAATAAAGAAAACTACACTAGCTAATACTCTAGTGCGAATCTACATAAACCAATCAACCAATATAAATATAACGATCACAGATAAACCCTAAAGAGCAATCTATAACAGATACATTTATGTTCATCAATCCATTCATGCAGATGGCAGATACACATAAAAACCTTATGATAATCACGTGTATCAGGTAAGATTGGCTGAAACCCTAGTACTATCCTTAATTACAACCGGAAACAGGTTTCGAGTTAGATCTCAAAACAGGACTAAGGTCGATAGCAACTCAAAGTGTGAATTGAGACTTAACACAAAGAAAATCAAGTCACCGATTGCTTTTGGGGATGGTAGATGTACTGAAAGATCTAACCAAGCATAATAATTAAACTGCTGTCAGCAACAAACCCTAAAACGAGTAAATCGCTGGCGAAGCATAATTAAGACACTTGTCAAGATCATCCAAAACATAATAAACGACGATCACATCATCGAGGCTTAACGTGCCTAAAGCGACACGCTAGCCCCGACGATGTAGATCGTCGGGCACGAGTTCTTATCTCTGCTCTAGGGAAGCAAGAACTCGCTGGAGTTAACCTCTTGCGAGGGTTGACGATGCGCCGAAAGTAGATTGAAATATGTTTGATTGATTGTGAGAGATGTGAGAGAGTTTCTATGTACAAACTACCGGGATATTTATACTCGAGATTACAACACAGTCCTTGTAGGACACGATCTTATCTCTAACTAACAAACAAGTCTTTGCGGCAGACTCTTACCAAAGATTAGATCTAAACCTACTTGATTTACAAGATACAATTGCCTAAAATCGAGCCTTATCTCTATTTGGCAACTTCCTTGAAGCTTATCTTGAGCCCAAACCAACCCCACGCTAACTATGTCAACTTCCTGCCTCTATCGGCCGATGACCATATTGAATCCGTATCGGTCGATACGCTCTTCGTGCTAGCACCTCTCCCAGTCCGATACACTTACCGAGTCCGATACGAGACTTGGTCCGACTCCAATTCAACCCCTTCTCCCTGCGTCGGTTTCCTCTTTCCTCTCCGGGTCGATTACGAAAATCTACAGTTAACAGATTTTTCTTTTCAGCTTAATGAATGGATACTTGAAAACTGATGTTGACATGGATTCCGTGTAAATGAATTGGAGTTCAAGTTTAGAAAGAATTGGTCCTCTGTATAGGTGTTATAGCTAAGGAGAAAGCACGTATATACCTCTTTCTATAACATGGCTAGATATTCCTCTTCCTCCATGTTAGTCATGCACTCATGCAGAGGTTTGTAGTTTCTCCTGAAAACCTTATTTCTATATCTATGACTCAAGATCAAAAGGCATTAATGTTTGGGACTTCATTTAGTTATTTTATTCATGCTCTGGTTTTTAGGATTGATACTTGCTCTCTTGTTTGAAGCTGGATTTGAGAACTGAAATTTGTAAGCTTTTATAAGTAACTTATTCCAATTCCATAAGTCTCACTTATGTGCATTTTATGTGCAGTGGTGAACTGGAAGCATGCCGTTGTGTGCTTGCCGTGATGTGGCAATCTGGATTATTGAATCAATGCTTCTTCTGTCTTGTAGGACCAGGACCTAGGGTGTTCGCCTGCTCCTGAAATTGATCTGCTCATACTAATTACCAAGGTTCAAGATATCTACTGCAAATTACTAAATATATTATACATGTTTCACATAATGCCAACCGTTTTATTATGCTGGCCATTTATTTGTTGCAATGTTCCAGATCTTTGTTTAATTTGTTTGTCCGCCTTTGATACACCACCTTTAATAATGGAGGACACTGTAAGGGGCTCGACACCAATTTCATCCACAAGATCCAGTAAACTTTTTTGCCTTTGATGTTAATATTTTTTTTGAAAAATCATCTCAATTGCTAACTGTTCTTCATGGTAATTTCAAATGTCACCCATTCCTCCATCAGGTGTTGAATCGGGCAAATGTGCGGCCTTACGTGTTGAATAAATGGAAGACATGGTTCAATTGAACCATGATAGTGTGCAGCGAATGAATTCTGGATCTAAAGAAAAAAAAACACTATGCTGGAAAACTGCAATTGGTAACCCCAAATACGTTTTTCTTTCGATGTGCACACTAGCACTATGCTTAATTGGATATTTGGTGATGCAGAAAATGAGGATGGGCATACCGTGAGAACTTCAATTCATTCTTTTTATATTAACTAATATCTGAATGTTTGCTTTTCTTACATGTACTGTTTTGGTGAAAATGTGAATTGACTATTTGATTATTTTGAAAATTTAATAGTATGCCAGTCCAATATTAGAAAGCACTGAAACAATATGATCCAAACTGAAATTTAGTTTAGATAATTTGCACTATGTTATCCATATGCACCCAAATGAAAAACAGAATAACTTCATTTTGTCAATATATATAAAGCAGTAGCCTACAGGAGTGTAATGGACTAACAACTCTCTTCATATTTATGCAGGTTGTGTTTCCTTTTAGAAATATGATGAGCTGATTACTGCACTGCTATTTACATATGATCTTTTTGCAGTACTATGTCTCCTGTGTTTTTAGGTAAGTATGCATTATGTCTCTATTTTTTTCACAGATTTACTCTTTCATTTTTCTAAATATCGAGGACATTCGCGAGCTTTGCATTTGCTGTAGTAGTGCTTTTGTACTTGTGGGCTGTGACTTGGCAGTTGTGGGCTTGGTGCTGTTCCTATAGGTGATGCTCAGTTCTACCGTATGAGCTGTGTGCGTTCTCATGCATCCTTACTCTCAGGATGTCAGCAGCTTGCTTGATGGACAATAATATATTGAAATAACAATACCATGCTTCTATAATTGGAAGTTGAGATGAGTTAATTGATATTTATTCATGTTGTGCCTAGAGTTTAGTTCACAAGAGATAAAATACTGAGAAAACGAGGTTGACCGATTTGATTGAAGTTGGTGCTTGATCCTGGTGGGATATGTTTATTGTGCTCTCTGTTCCTAGCCATTTTTAACTAGCAATATGTCTGCATGCTATCATTTCAACTTATTTGAAGACTTTTATTGGTGTCTCGTTCTGTTTGCTTTCTAACCTTAATATGCACAGTCATATCTACGGTATATATATCATAATATCAGTGTTAGTTTAACACCTCAATTATATTGTGGCTTATGGAGCTTGATATAACTGATAATAATTGGACTTACTGTAAATGACCCTTGTGGAGGTTAGATACTTCACAATCTGTAATAGGTACATATATATATATACTGCAAAACTACCATGAAAGCATTGGGATTTATTATATTCTCAATATATCATTATCTGTGCAAAAACAGTTTATATGTAATGTTGCGCTATGTTTTCTCGGTTGTCATGGACTTTGGGTCTTCAAGTAGGGCCTGGTACATCCTAGAGATTTATTGTCCGTCCGTCCGTCCGTGTCCCTGGGCCCGTGGGACAACCCTCAGATCTACAGACGACAAGAAGGAAGGAATTCCCCAAACCTTATCGCCTCTTCTTCTTCTTCTTCTAATCTTGCGGTTGGACCCGACGAAGCGAACCCTAGCCTCCACCCAGCAGGCCAGCAATCATGGCAGACCCCAGGCCTCCCTGTGTGTTGCTCGAACGCATGGTGACTTTCATGGAAGCAGCAGAGAGCAGAGACGCAGATGTTGCGGCCATAATCGAGGCCGGCGGATGGAGTTGGAGTAGAGTGCAGATGATGGGTTCCGTGGAGGAGATGGAGTGGCGGATGGCTCCGTACGTGAAACCCGTCGCCTTCCTCGCCGACCCACCTCAAGTAAGCCGCCTGCACATGCTGCTGCCGCCGCCGGCGCTGCTTGGGGTCGGCGAGATCTCCAGCACCCACAAGGGCATCGTCGTCATCTGCGCCGATAAATGCTACCTCCTCTACGACGCCTCCAACAACCACCTCACCGCTATCCCCCCAGTTCCCGATTCGATAAGCTCTCGCCGCAACTTCTTTCCCCTCGGTCGCAGCGCTGTCCTCGTCTCCACCGCCGGCGCCGATGATGATTACATCTTCGCCGACATCGTCACCTCCCTCTCCCCTAGAGGGATCAACCCCGCGCTCCCCAAAGCCACCATCTTCGCGTGGGTGAAGAACGGCGGCGAGTGGATCCGGTCGTCGATTCCTCACCTCCCTCTCCCTCCACATCTCTGTGGCCCGACCTACTTCTTCCACATCGACGCGGCCTTCTCCTTTGCCGGCACCATCTTCTGGGTTGATCTCCTCAAGGGCATCTTGATCTGCGACGACGTCTTGTCACCGCAAGGCCCCAGGCTAGTGTTCGTCCCGTTGCCCCACTGCCTCGACGTCCACGACAAACCCCGCCATTGCTTCGGCCCAAATGAACACCGTTCCATCGGCTGCGTCTCTGGTGCCATCAAGTTCCTCGCCTTGATCGGCTACAGCGAAGCTTCTTGTCCCGAGAACGAGATGAAGCTCAAGACATGGGCACTGTCCCCAGATTTCAAGCACTGGAAAGAGGAAACCACCTTGACTGTCGGAGACATCTGGGCGAGCGAGAGCTTCAACGAGATTGGGTTGCCACATGTTCTGCCCTTCTCCCCTGTCCTCAGCGTCAACGAAGATGGCATCATGTATGCTGTTCTGAATGATGTCGAGGAGGAACCAATACCAGATCAACTTAATGTGTTCGGGGAGAGCCTTGGGATGCAGCTGGTTCCCAAAGCAAATTATATGATCCGCTTCGACATGCTGCAAAACAAGGTCCTGTCCTCCACCAAGATTTCTAAAAAGGCCACTTTGCATTGGGTTACAAATACCTTCTTTGCTACCGACTTCAGTGCATACCTACAAGACCGCCAGGTACTTAATTTACTTACTACTGCTACCCTCACCGCCACCCACTACTTCTCTAGCTTCGTCCCAATCGTTTGCTTTACTGCTTTACTTTGTTTCAGACTCAATTGACGCTTATATTTGTCACATCAAGTTAGTTTCACTTGTACAACTAACTAGTAAAAAATATTGACATCTTAATTTGGCCAACCATTAATTTGCATTCAAGTATTGAACACCGCTTAGTGTGTCATATGTGCACCAGCTTCCCTTCATGAACCAACGAGCATTACAAAGGCTCATGTTAAACTTTGCTAGTAATAATTTTTAAATTAAGAATTGGTATAAGCCTAAGTTCATTCGATGATTGTCTAATTAGTTACTTAATGAATGTAGAGGTTTCAAAATCAATTTCCAAATGTATACACGGTTGGTGTTATGTTTCCTTTGGTGTAGAATTATTTCATAGTGGTTTCACTTATCCAATACAAGCTTCCTTCTCTTGTCTTAACCAATGAAAATTACCTGGCTCATGCTGAACTTTGATAGTTGTAATTTTCAAATTAAGAATTATTTTCAGAGTATCTCAGTTTGAGTATTATTTCCAGAGTCTCCCTGAGTGAATTGCCTAATTAATGAATATAGAGAGGTTTTGAAATCAGTTACCGAATGCACTATTGGTACAAGCCTAAGTAGATTCTAAAAGATGCAGCATTCTGAAGTGCAAGGTGAAAACCAACAGTGGTCTGAATTGCTGCTGGCAACAGTAGCAACCTTTGTAGATTTACCTATAACTACGTATATTGATGCCATGGCTACTAACCTCATTAGCAACATGCATTGAAGTACTGCTGACTGCACACTACCCCTCTTCGTAAGTGTTGAAGAATTACAATTCAAGCTTTGGCATAGATAAAACTAGGGTCAGATTTAAATCATAATGTTTAATTAACAGCCATCTTCATTTTGTTTTGGCAGAATGCTGAAGCAGCAGGCAAGGTAGGAGCAAGCGCCAAGGGCAAGCGTAAGCGGATGAGCAGCAGGCAAGCTGGTAGGAGCAAGCGCCAAGGGCAAGCGTAAGCGGATGGAGGAGTACTGAATGATACGTACTCCCTTTGTCCAAAAAAAAACCCAATCCTGAGTATGAACCTGGACACACGTGTGTGGGTTCATACCCAGGATTTGGTTTTTTTTAGGATGGAGGGAGTTGTATATTTCTGCTGTTTATCATGTGCGCCTAGCATGTCGCTTTTTTGGCTTACATCATGTGAGATGTAAGGTTAAATGTGGTTAGGTTAACCATCAGACCTTATTTTAGTCACTATCAGACCTTATTTTAATGACTATCAGCCTAGTAGTTAAACTGAATGGTAACCAGTATATGTCATTGTTTTCTTGCGCCTTGTGTGTCGTGTGACATGTGAATTGTGATTGTGGGACATACAGTTACAGGAGTCATTTTGCTTGCAGACTTACTCAACAGCTAGCTTTACTGGACAATTAAAAACTTGCTGTGTCAGGGGGTGGCAAGCAGCAACAAGAACAAAGAGGTATAATAAATACTGCACAGTTAGTGTGTACTACTGGTATTCATATACATACTAGTATCATACAGTACCATTCTTGGTATTCAGATAGGGCTAGTTCTTAGTGAATCAGAGAATCAAATCAGACTAGCTAGGAGAAGATGATTTTGTCACTAATATGGTAAGTATAAGTACAGTAGACAAGAGCAATAAATGCTGCAAGCCGTAGAGATTCAGAAAGTGGTTGCAACGTCCTTTCATGGATGATCGCACTTGCACATCGCCAACATGTTGAATCTTCCCTTTCCTTTGATCTCTGAAAGACTGAAACAGGCTTGTTTTAAGGGCCCAATGCATAAATAATCGAGGCTTAGTCACTAATCAAATCATGGCGAGAAAAACACATTTCCGGCGTGCCAAAACCACACCATCGACGAAAATGCAGGAATTGGGGCCAACAGCTATGCCTGAAATATGGTTGCTGGCTGGTTTATTGGGCACAAGAGAACGAGTGTTTTTTTCTTAATAGGAAGAGAGCAAGCACAAGTGTTAAGTTGGTGAAAGAAGAAGAAAAAGAAACAACAGTTGAGAACTTCAGGCATGGTGTTCACGAGGTGGACTAGTTGCTCAAAGGTAACGACATCTTCAGTACAGTACACGGCCTAATAACGAAATCTAATGAGGTTGATTTGTTTGTTGTGATCCAATCGGCATCAGCATTTACATGAGGTTAGGTACAATAAGCGCTAATTTGTTCAGTTTCAAACATGAGCGCTATTTTGTTGGAACGTTTCGTAAATATAGAACCTAAAATCTGTTTGAAGCACCACCTGTTATTTTCCTGCTACGATGCAACTCGACAGGAATTGACCTGCAATCTGAAGTTTCTGTGCTCAAAATGTACAGCAAGAGTGCTGCTAGGAACTTGGGAAGATTAGTCATGCAAATCTCATGGATGATTGGGATTTAGAAATCAGAATAGAAGAAAAGTATACTACACATATGCAGCATGGTACAACAGACATACAGGAGAGGAATGCCATGTAGTGGTACTGTACTGTCGGCAGAGACAGCAGCCACAGTACAAAGAGAGGTATAGCAAGTGGTGAGTGGGGCCGGTTGTCAGAGAGAGCATGATTTGCGTCAAAATGGAGCCAAACCCTGCCTAAATTCGCCACTGGAAAGAGGAAACTGGACCATATCTCGTTCAGACAGATAACCTGACGAACAAGATGCATCCAGTGGACATTGGTAACGCGGTGACTTGGGCTTTGGGCTTTTCTGTCACCGCCACTTATCTGGGCCAGCGCTATCACATTTTTTAGGAACAGTGCCTTTCCTCTAGGAATACAAGTTCAGAGAGATTCCACTAAAATCTTAAATTCATCGGCTCAGACTTCAGAAGTTCAGAGCTGCACACTGTATCTTTCATACCATAAATACTGGTTACCATTCAGTTTAATTGCTAGGTTTATAGTCATTAGAATAAGATCTTCTAGTTAACCTAAACACATTTAACCTTGCATCTCCCTTGTTTATGTAGAGGCCGGGTTTTAATCCATTATCTAAAAAATACCTTACATCTCAATCCATTATCTAAAAAAACTTACATCTCACAGGAGGTAAGCAAAACAAAGCGACAGCTAGTGTTACCCACAGATGATAAATTTGCAGTATAGTATCATTCAGTCCTCCAACTGTTTCTGCTCATCCTTGGCGCTTGCTCCTTCTCCCTTAACAAAAACAAAACAAAGATGTCTGTCAAACATTATGATTTAAAACTGATCTCAGCGTTATATATCTAGGCTAAATCTTGAATTATATTTTTTGAACACTTTTTAACTTGATGTGAGGGTACATCTATCAATTAAATCTGAACAAAAGTATAGTATAACAGTACAGTTAAGATAAAACCAGTAAAGTTATATACCTTGTGGTCCTGTAAGTATGCAGTGAAGCCGGTAGCAAGGAGATAGGGTGTCATCCACCGCAATTCGCCGTGTTGAGATATCTTTGTGAAAGACAGAACCTTATTTTTCAGAATGTCGAAGCGGATCATATAATTGGCTTTGGCCACCAGTTGGTCATTAACGACGACGATCCCGAATTCATCAACTTGAGCAGGTACCTGCTCGATATCAATCAGAACGGCATACATGACCCCGTCTTTGCTCGGGCTGAGCAGCGGTGAAACCGGCACAACGTGTGGTAAACCCGTTTGCTTGAAGTTCTTACTCTCCCACATCTCTCCGACGGTCAATCCGGTGCTTAATTCCTCCTTCCACTCCTTGAAATCAGTGGACAATGCCCATGTCTTGAGCATCACCTCATTCGGGGGACAAGAAATTTCACACCAGCCGACCAAGGAGACGAACTTGATGATGGCACCAGAGACGCAGGCCATGGAACGGTGGGCTGTTGGCATCATCTCCCTTCGAGCTGACCTCAGACAGTCCTCTGTCCGCGACAAGGAAAGCTGCGACATGGCTCAGACAATCGAGACCTCACTGCAGCAACAAGCAATCGCCACAACCTTAGCTTCAAAGTCACTCGGTGAACCAGAACTTCCAGTCGCCAAAACTCCAAAGATCTCGCTGGACACCTCAGATGCGGCAACCAAAAAAGTCATCCTCAACCCAACGACGCCTGATAAGACCGCCATCATTGGCGATGACCTGAGCGACAAATAGGAAGACGCGCTCGTCAACTTCCTCCGGGCCAACAAGGACATTTTTGCATGGAAGCCATCTGACATGCCTGGTGTCCCAAGGGAGGTTGTCGAGCACGCACTACATGTACATCTAGATGCCAAGCCAATCAAGCAGCGTCTGTGCCGTTTCGCTCCAGAGAGAAAAGAAATCATTAGAGCAGAATTAGCCAAGCTTTTAGCTGCCGGTTTTATTAAAGAGGTGTACCACCCGGATTGGTTAGCCAACCCGATCCTTGTAAGGAAAAAGAATAAACAGTAGCGTATGTTCGTTGATTACACCGATCTCAATAGGGCATGCCCTAAAGATCCCTTCGGGTTGCCACGAATTGATCAAGTGGTCAACTCGACAGCCGGATGCGAGCTCCTCTCCTTCCTCGATGCCTACTCAGGCTATCACCAGATCTGCCTGAAAAAAGATGACTGCCTCAAGACCTCCTTCATCACGCCATTTGGCGCTTACTGTTACATCACCATGCCCTTTGGGCTCAAGAACATCGACGTCACTTATCAGAGGACGATGCAAAGGTGCTTACACACCCAACTGGGTCGCAACATGGAGGCATACTCGACGACGTCGTCATCAACACCTGACCCAAGGAAGACCTCATTGCCAACCTGGAGGAAACCTTCGACAGCCTACGAGCGTTCAATATGAAGTTGTTAATAGCAGATTTTCGTAATCTACTCGGAGAGGAAAGAGAAAACCGACGCGGAGAAGAAGGAGCGATTCGAGTCGGATCGGTTGTGCTATCGGACCAAGCCGGAGTCGGACCAAGTTCCGTATCGGACTCAGCGGTGCATCGGACCAGTTGGAGCGCCAGCAGAGGGACTGTATCAGCCGATGCGGGTACAATGCGGCCATCGGCCGATGGAAGCAGGAAGCTGTTGGAGGCAGCGTGGGCTCGATTTGGGTTTGAGTTAAGCTTCAAAGGAGATTGCCAAATAGGGATAAGGCCCGGTTTTAGGCAATTGTATCTCTTAATTAGGAAGTTAAATTAGATTCGATCTGATCTATGGCAAGAGTCCGCCATAAGGACTTGTTTGTTAGTTAGAGATAAGATCGTGTCCTACATGGACAATGTTGTAAATCACGGGTATAAATATCCCGGTAGTTTGTACTTAGAATCGCTCTCAATCAATTCAATAACAAAAAACAATCTACTTTCAGCGCATCGCCACCCTCGCAAGAGGTTGCTTCTCGACGAGTTCTTGCTTCCCCAGAGCAGAGGTAAGAACTCGCACCCGACGATCTACGTCGTCGGGGCTAGCGTGTCGTTTTGGACACGTTAAGCACTGGCGACGTGATCGTCGTTTATCGTGTCTTGGATGATCTCGGTATGGCATGTCAATTCTATCTCGCCAGCGGCGAACTCGCTTTAGGGTTTGTTGCCGACGGTGATCGAATCGGTTTGCTTGTCTAGATCCTTTAAGGCATCTACCATCCCCAAAAGCGATCAACGGCTTGATTTTCTTTGTGCTAATTCTCGATTCACACTTTGAGTTGCTATCGACCCTAGTCGTGTTTTGAGATCTAACTCAAAGCCTGTCTTCGATCGTAATTAAGGATAGCGTCGGGGTTTCAGCCAGTCTTACCTAATACACGTGATCACTTTATGTTTTTGCATGTATTTGCCACTTGTACAAGTGGATCGACAGATATAAATATATTTATTACAGAGTATTCTCAGGATTTCCCTGTGATCAATATATTTATATCAGCCGATCGGCCTGTATAGGTTTGCGCTAGAGTATTAGCTAGCGCATTTACCTCACATATCCCTCATCGACCGATGCCATTAAATTGACACCAATACGTTGGTGAAGGCCGATGAGATTAGATCTGTTTATTAATCTTATTTCCTTATAACCTCAAGTAGGCCGATATAGCCTTGCCCTATCGGCTGGGCTCTCACGATGTGACATTAGCCTGTCGGCCGATCGACCATCGTTTTCTAACATGGTTTACTTGTTTATTCTTGTTGATAGACGATCAAATCAACTGGCACGCCCTAAACGCACCTAGGCAAGCCATTGGACTTGCACTAGAGTTAAGCAGATCTCCCAGGCTACCGTGGTAACGTGGAACCCGCTTTTGAAGTGAGGGCGGGTCGAAATTCTGTGCCAACACGCTTTTGGCACGCCCAGTGGGACTAAGACGAACACAAGCTTCGCATCGTCAACAAATTCACTTCAAGATGTCTAAGCGAAGCGAAATCTCAGAGGAAAATGTCATCTCGGTGACCGCCGATCAGCTCAACGAGGAGCAAAAGGCTGAGATGGCGAAGCTGGTCGAGCAATTCCAGAACATGTACTTGCAAACGTACTCCAGGACTCGGCAAGGCACTCTCATTCAGAAATCCAAGGTGATAATGCCGAGCCCTGGGGACGGAGCTAGCACGTCGGCAGCAGCCCAAGATCAAGCTGTCAAGACTGAAGATGATACTCACTGCGCTACGCCGACGCTACAGGACCGCATCGACTCCGCGGTTCACTCAGCACTAATCAATCAATCCGGAGTCTTGGTGAACACGTTGACCAATATGGTTAAGTCAATATTAGATGGTTCCATTCACCAGCACAAGCCTCAAGGACCGATTTTCCTGCCTGATAACAAATTCCCTCCGTATCGGACCTTGAGGACTGACCTGAGCACAGCTCCACAACCGACGGTGTCGATCCCACCTCCATCGGCCCAGCCAGTGTCAACTATGCCATTGGTCTTGACAAAACAAGCGGGAGGAAGCCCCTAGCATATCACAGAAGACCAATTGCGCAATGGACAAAGGGGAGACAAGTTCCAGCAGCCTTGCAGCAGCAGATGGTTGAGCCGATACAACAGGCCTCTGCCAATCCAACATCGGCTGGGCAAGCCCAATTCCCCCTGCCAGGCAATCCTCCACAAGTAGCTGCCTACAACGCGCCGCAAGGCTATCAGCAGTACTCCATGGGACAGTATGATGCGCCAAACTTGAATCACCACTTTCAGCCATACTCTCCTAGGCAATATCGGTCGGAAGGTTTTCAACAGCCTTATCATCAAGAATTTCCACACCAGCCCGCAGGAATCACTCAAGGGCGTTGGGCCGATATGATAGCCGAAGTGATGCGTGATCAATTCGGTTTAAAGCCCAAGGAAAATGCAACAGTGTATCGGCACCCATACCCAGAGGAGTTCGACAGAGTGCCGCTGCCGAGCCGATACAAGATTCCTGACTTCTCCAAGTTTTCAGGGCAAGACAATGTCTCCACATACGAGCATATTAGCCGATTTTTAGCCCAATGTGGTGAGGCATCGGCTGTGGAGGCGTTGAGGGTGAGATTTTTCCCTTTATCTTTGTCAGGGTCAGCATTCACGTGGTTTTCCTCTCTACCCTGCAACTCTATTAGAGGATGGATAGACCTGGAGAAACAGTTTCATAGGTATTTCTTTAATGGAGTACAAGAGATGAAGCTGTCTGATCTTACCGCCATCAGGCAGAGAGTTGATGAATCAGGCCTGGATTACATTCAACGATTTAGGGACATCAGAAACAGGTGCTATAGCCTCAACTTGACCGATTCCCAGCTGGCCGATTTGGCGTTCCAGGGGTTGCTTGGGCCGATACGAGAAAGATTCTCATCACAAGAGTTTGAAAGCCTAGCTCAGCTAGCACACAGAGTATCGGCTCACGAGCAAAGGTTCCAGGAGGCGAAAAAGTTCGCAAAGAAGATCAACAGTGTTTATCAGTATGCCTCCGATGAAGATGAAGATGTCGATGCTGAATGATGAAGATGAAGAATCTCAAAATTATGAATCCACTACTGTTCACCTTAGAATTATGTACCATTTGACCTAGATAAAAAGAATTTGACAAAACTACCTCCTAAAACAAATTCAAACAAATAACTAAGTCTCTTTTTGTTAAATTTGTAAAATTCATCACAATAACAATACTAAAATAGAAATTTCTTCACATAAATTCAGTTTAGGAGATGACTAACCCACTGTGAGGAATTCATGCATTTTAGAGCATTTTGGATTTTTCGCATTATTTGGATGTTTATTTGTTTCGTACGTTATAATTATTTAGATTCCGACGTTTCGGAGTATGTGGAGCAAGATCCTGAATTTGAGTGCGATTTCTCACAGCAGACAGGCAAGCATCTAAGCATATAGAATCCCTATTTTACTAAAATGATTTGATTGCAAAACAATATATGCATGTGTTGATTTACTACAAACTTATCGGTGATGATTAGTTTTGGTTATACCTAATTGCTGCATACCCTTCCTTGTTTCGTTGTTGCCATTTATCCTTGTAATCTCGGGATGGAAATACTTGGGAAGGTTTACTTGTTTACCGATGCTTAGCCATGCTTAGATCTAGTAGTGTTTAAAATCGATGGATGGAGCTATCGATTGAACTTATTCACTATTTCCGATTTATGGGCATAAAATTTGACTACTTACACTAAATGGTTCATATGGAAAATATGTTTAACTTGGACGAGTGATAGGGCAATGAAGGGATTGTGGTTTTCCCTGATGCACGTAGCCTCGTCTGGGTTGTTAAGGACCGAACATGTTGTTCTCTATTCAAGCACCATACGTACTACCACACGCCGGTATGGAACGGCTTGACTTAGTACTACGTTGCACTGTATTCAAGATCAGTTCTAGGCTCAGCGACCACATTGACCCAAGAGTTGTCTACGTCATCACCCTTGTGGGACAGGGGTGGCACTGGCATGCTGACGGTGAACCCTCGTGTGCCCGTCCTCGACCTTCCGGGTGTCCAACTCCTTCTGGCAGATGCGGCACGCGAACAACCCACGCCATGGTCAGCGCCGCAACAGCAGCGGCAGCACCGACCANAAGGACCGAACATGTTGACCTCTATTCAAGCACCTTACGTACTACCACACGCCGGTATGGGACGGCTTGACTTAGTACTACGTTGCACTGTAATCATCTACGCTACGCTGGTCAATCGTGAGGATGCTGTTCCTTTGGAGAACCCAGGTGTGCCGTGTTTTTGCAGGGGGTGTCTCCCACGATGGTGAGCCCGCCTTAGCCACATCACACACGCACGTGGCTAAGTCGTCGGGGGCCTAGGCGGAGTTTAGGTGATTGGGGTGGGACTAGGAAAGGGCATGTTATGAGCTTGTGTCACTTGTGAGTCACACCTGTGTGGTGGTGAAAGCATTTGATTCTTGTTCATTTCGTGTGGGTAAAGATGTACCCCTCTGATCAGAGTAAAACTATTCGAATAGCCGTGTCCACGGTTATAGGACGACCGCTTGATGTGCTAGCTCACTCATGTTAGCATCAAACCGGATTAAATGGGTTGATTAGTCTTGGATATGAAATGGATATATTGATACGCCATAGTTGGACAATGGTTGTCCATGGTTGGTGATGAAGGCACGGATTGTGCCTATATTTGGATGGTGATGAGAGCATGGGTTGTGCTGGTTGTGCTTATTTGTGATTAAATTTCAGATTATGCTAAGTTAGAAAACTCTATTTTTGCAACTTGTGATTTGCTCAACTAAATTGGCTTTTATGCAAAACTTGAACCTTTATGCCATCTTCTTAGGTAGAAGCTTGCATACTCCTTTGTTATATATATATCTATTAAAGAGTAAGTCTTGCGAGTACATTCCGTACTTAACCCGATGTCTGCAATTTCAGAAGAGGACATTGGAGAACTTGATTGTTCTTACTACCCTACCGAGGGCGGTGAGGGTGGTGAGTAGTCTTTTCAGCTTTACTCTTGCCCCGGTTGGTTGCCTTGTGGGATGGTTGGCAAACCACAGGTTTTACTTTTGCTTATGTGAATTTATTCAAACTTCCGCTGCTATAGTTTTGTGTTGTATAATGGGCTGTTGAATCCCATTATGGTATATGTATATTGCTGTCCTTATATCCATCTTTATGCATTTGTGATGTTTATCAATTGCTTGCGATGAAAGTGCAAGGCTAGTCACTTTTCCTGGGGACTAGCTAAGCATGAGTATGAATTTTGAACAATTGAGATGTTTTAGAGCTCTTGCAATTTGAGTCAAGTCTCCTGAGATGTGTAAAACATCTGGTCGCCGCCTTCGTGTGGTTTGACGGGCATGTCTCAAGCTGAAGTTGACTGGCATGCGAAGTCCCAGCAATATCTCCTTTGCTCATTATTCGGCATTATGGATTTTATATCGAATGGTGTTAATTTGTGATCATGGGCACATTGAGATATGAGTGGCTATTTATGCGTGTATGGATCCCACTCATTCCGAATTATGTGGTGGTCACAAATTACATTGGACGGTATAATTTCCGGGTGCCCACAGTGCGCATGGCTTGTGTGGACCCGGTGTGGTCACACAGCATGGCACATGCGCTGGCACTGGACATGGGTGTGTCGCAGTTGCGCAGGCATGGTGCGCATGG